>JAPVLO010002101.1:0-55454 GCA_027257055.1 Cephalopachus bancanus
GCTAATTTTTACATTAAAGGAGGTAAGAAAAAGTCAGGGAGACAAGCATGTCAAACTGTCATTTATGACAACAGTCTCAGAAATTTGACATCATAATAGGAGGGACATTGACTACTGAGCAATCATTTGGCTTCAAGAACTTGTATACAGTGCTCTCGCAAATGCCGTAGATATGGTGGAATTCATTCCTAGCAGTGTGTGTTCACATCTACCCAAAAAATTTCTTCAGGGAGATGTGGTCGTTCAAAATCCTCTAAAGGAGGTGGTCTTTTTTTTTTTTTTTTTTTTTGAGCAGTCTTATTGAGAGGACCGAGAAAGACCCAAACTGGGAAGGGACATGGGGGGGTTGCCCATGAGGTAGTCTTTTATTAGTATGGTTACGGAATCCTGTTGCTACTTCCTTATACACAACCAAATAATAATTTAGCACTTTCTTCAGTTTAGAAAACTTTGGATTTTTTTGGTATTGTGAAAACAGCATTTGAGCAGTTTTTCCTACAGGATTTGAACATTGTTTTTGTAACATCATAATCAATTTTCCAAAATTTTAAATTTTTTCTAAATTTTATATAATGAAGAGCCCCAATACTTAGTACTTTGTAAATCGCTTGTTACTTTTGTTTATATATATTGGGCCCCCAATCCTCGTTTTTGTGTGCCTCATTTAAAGTCTTGGTAATTAAATGTATCAGATTAATCGGATACTTTCTTGCAGAGTACAGCATTATGTTTTTTTTTTTTTTTTGAGTTGGAGTCTCACTCTGTCGCCCAGATGGAGTGCAGTGGCCGCTCCGGCCACCGCAGTCTCGACCTGCGGGGCCCCGGCGATCCTTCTGCCTCACCCTTCCAAGTACCCGGAATTACAGGCTCGGGCTACCACGCCCGGCTGATTTTTTGATTTATTGTAGAGATGAGGTCTCTCTGCCCAAGCGGGTCTCAAACCCCGCGGGCTCAGGAAATCCACTCACCTCGCCACCCAAAGGCGCAGCATTACAGACTGAGCCACCGAGTCCGGCTGCATTGTCTTAGGTAGAGAAAATACTAGGAAATTCATTTAAAATACACTTTTAAAAATATAAATTGGGTTAAAATATAAAGGGAGTGTGATTTTATATTTCCTTCAAATTTTATAAGGGTTCCCTTTTTCTAAGGATTGCTCATCTGTAACATTTAATTAAATTAGCAGAAAATACAGAAAGCACAAGAAATGTACAAAAACTTTAACAATGGATAAAGCTGCATTAAAATTTTGATACTGTTTTATTTTCTAAATTTTAAAGATTTATTATGCATTCTGTCTTCTGAATAACCTTAGGTACACTAAATCTCAAGGTTCAGTTTTCAAGAATGGCATAGATCTGGAATCTCAACAAGTTTCAGTTTAGGCAGAATAAAACATTCAGAATTTTTGTGAGAAACACTGTAGTTGTCAAGTTGGAAGGCAGAATTATACCATGTAATCCAACGTATTAATAGGAAAAAAAGTTATCATTGGAGAAATTTTACAATTCTTAAAAAAAACAATCCCAGCATAATGAACATTTCAAGACCGAACCCTAAATTGTAACTATTTTTAAAGTAAAAAAAATAAAAAATAGAATAAAAAATAAAGTCAGCTATATGTTTTACAGCTTTCATTTATTTATTTGTTTTAAATTTTTTTTAAATGTGGGATAAAATTCAGTGCTAGATTTAGAAACATTGATTATACAGGGTCCCTGGTTGATGAGGTATGCCCCTCCATACCTTGCAGTACCCCTCCATGCCAATCTCATCCCTCCCACTGAAGAGTTTTCCACTATTGCCAATCACTTTCTTATTTTGCACTATAAGTGATCAAGTTCAGCTCATGAGTGAGAACACATGGAACTGTTCTTTGTTTCTGTGATAAACCCTGAAAATGAAGTACCTCATATCATCAAACGTTCTGCAAAATCCTTATATCTGTTTTTTTTTATGGCTGCATAATATTTCACTGTGTATATACCACATTTATTTTATCCATTCCACCTTTGATGGGCAACATGGTTGGTACCGTGTTTTTTGCAATTGTGATTAGAGCTGCAAAAAACCTACTGGAGCAGGTACCCTTTTTTGGGAAAATGATATGAGATTCTCCACGAATATTCTCTACAGGGGAATAACTGAGTCACATAGTACGGCAATATCTTGTCCCTGTCAAACCACTACACTGTTTTCCCAAAAATGTTGCTCTACTTCTCAGTCCACGTGCAGTGTAGAAGCATTAATTCTTCCCAAATCCTGACGTGCATCTGTTATTTTTTATTCTATTAATGATGGCCAGTCTTAAAGGTGGTATGTGGTATTTCAAAATGGTTTCATTTGCATTTCTTTGATGATGAGTGAGGCTGAGCACTTTTCATGTGCCTGCTGGCTGCCCGTATCTCTTCTTATGAAAAGTGTCCAATCACGTATTTTGCACACTTTTAAAAGGGAAATTGTTTGTCTGATTTTTCTGAGTGTTTGAGTTTCTTGTAGATCCTTGATGTTATGCCTTTTTACAGATATATAGGTGGAGAAACGTTTTTATCATTCTGTTGGCTGTATCACTGCTCTTCTAGTGGTTTCTTTTGTTTTGCAAAACTATTTTAAATTTTGATGAGATCCCACTTGTCTAACTTACTTTTTAAGGCATGGGTATTTAGGTCTCTAAAGAGGAATTAGTTTCCGGTTCTAGTTTCCCTAATGATCTCCCTGCTTTTTCCTAAGATCATTATAACTTGGTGTTTTACGTTTAGGTCTTTGATCCTTTTAGAATTAATGTGTATAGTGATAGATAGGGGTCCTGTTTCAATCTTGTGCGTGTTGTCACCCTTTTTCCCCTGCACCATTTACTGAATATGTTCTCCATTACTCAGTGGGTCTTGGAGGTTTTTTCAAAATGATTTGGGTTTTGAGAATTTGAGGATTTCCTTCTCTCTCAGATCCATTGGCCTATGGACCTATTCTTTACCAATAACAGGCTGTGTTGGTTATTGAAAACATCGAGCAAAATTTGAAGTCTGGAACTGCGAAAGCTCCTGCTTTGTTTTTTTTTATAGCATTCATTCGATTATTCATGGTTGTTTATGGTTTAACATGAATTTTTTTTTTTTTGAGTTGCATTCTCCCTCTGTAGCCCAGACTGGAGATCAGTAGCCACTCCCCGCCCCTGCAACCTCGACCTGCTGAATCCCGCGATCCTTCCGCCCCCTTCCCAAATTTTCCGGAATTACAGTCATGCTGTACCAGGCCAGTTGTTTTGTGATTTATTGAGATGAGGTCTTCCTGTCCAGGCGGGTTTTGAGCCCCGGACTCAGGCAATCCACTCACCCCAGGCTCCCAAAGGAGCGAGATTACAGGCTGAGCCACCGAGACGGCCATATAAAAAATTTATTGTAGCCGGGTTCTGTGGGTCAACTTGTAATCCCTAACCTTTGGGGGGCTGGGTGAGTGGATTGCCTGAAAACCCCCGGGTTTGAGACACGCCTGGGCAGCAAGACGTCATCTCTACAATAAATCAAAAAATCAGCCGGGGGTGGTAGCGCATGCCTGTTTTTTCCCGTACTTTGGGAAAGGGTGAGAGGAAGGATTGCCGGAGCACACCAGGTTGAGGCTGCGGTGGCCAGGAGTGGCCATTGCACTCAGTCTGGGCGACAAAGTGAGACTCCAACTCAAAAAACAAACAAACAAACAAAACAAAAACCAACCAAACAAAAAACTTTATTGTAATCTCCAGGTATGAAAAGAATGATGTTAACTTAATAGTTATTTCATTTAATCTGTAGATTGACTAAAAGGCTAATTTTTACATTATAAGTGGTAAGTAAAGTCAGGGAAAAAGCATGTCAAATTGTCATTTATGACTTCAGTCTCAGAACTTTGACATCACAATGGGAGGGACCTTGACTACTGAGCAATCCTTAGGCTCCAAGCACTTTTGTACAGTGCTCTGCCAAATGCAGTAGACATGGTGGATTTCACTCCCAAGAAGTGAAGAAAAACCATGTATTGACACCTATCCAAAAATTTTCCAGGAATCAGTGACCATTCAAGAATCCTCTAAACAAGGTAATTTTTTTTTTAAAGCAGTCTTTGTTGAGAGGACTGAGAAACTCCCAAAGTGGGAGGGGACCTGAGGGCGTTGCCCAAAAGGTAGTCTCTTATTATTATGGTCATGGAGTCCTGTTGGAGCTTGGTGATAGCACAACCAAATACTATTTTTTGAACTTCCTTTACTTTAGAAATTTTGGATGTTTTTAGTATTGTGTAACAGCCTTTGAGCCCCTTTTTTAAAGAGTATTTGAGCTTTGTTTTGCTAACATCATAATCACTTTTCCAGAATTTTCAACTATTTAAATTTTTATACTAATGGAGAACCCAAATACTTACCACTTTGTACATCTCCATGTTATTTTGGATTATATATTGGGTCCCGAATTCTCTTTTTCTGCATGACTCGTTGTAAATTCTTGGGTTTTTAAAAGTATCAGATTAATCGGATAATTTGTTGCAGAGTAGAGCATTATGTCTTAGGAGAGAAAACACCAGTGGATTCAATGGAAATGCTTTTTAAAAATATAACTGGTTAAAATATAAGGGAACGTGATTTTATTTTTCCTTCAAATATATAAGGGAAACGTTTCTCTAAGGATTGCAATCTGTAACATTTAGTCAAAACTAACAAGCAGAAAATACAGACCGCAGCAAGAAAATGTACACAAATTTTAAGAATGAAAAAAGCTGTTTTAAAATTACGATACTGTTTTATTTTCTAAAATTTTAAAGATTTTTTTATGCATTCTGCCTTCTGAATATCACTTAGGTACACTGAATCTCATGGTTCAGTTTTCAAAGAATGATATAGATCCAGAATCTCAAAAAGGGTTTCATTAAGGCAGAATAAAACTTTTGAATTTATGTGAGAAACACTGTAGTTGTCAATTTTGAAGGCAGAATTACAGCATTTTTTCCCAAAAGTATAAAAAGGGAAAAAAGGTGTTATCATTGGAGTATTATACAATTCTTAAGAAATCAATCCTTGCATAATGAATATTTGTAGGCCCAACCCTAAACTGTAACCATTTTTACAGTAAAAAAAAAGTCATTTGCATGTTTTACAGCTTTCATTAATATGTTGATTAATTATTTATTTTAATTTTTTAAAAGTATGGTACAATTCAGAGTTTGATATGAAAACATTGACTAAGCTGGGGCCCTGGTTGATGAGGTATGCCTCTCCCTTCCTTAGCAGTATCCCTCCACTGTCAATCTCACCCTCCCCCATACAGTTTTCAGGACTGCAAATCACTTTCTTACAGCACTATAAGTGATCAAGTTCAGCTCATGAGAAAGAACGTGTGGAAATTTGTTATTTGTCTCTGTGATAAAACTAAAAATGACCTACCTCATATGTATAAAACCTTCTCCCAAATCCTTATATCTGTCTTTTTTATGGGTCCATAATTTTTCCCCTGTGTATATTCCAAATTTATTTTATCCATTTCAGCTTTGATGGGTAACATGGTTGTACCATGTTTTTTGCAATTGTGATTAGAACTGGAAAATCATACATGTGCAGGTATCATTTCGATAAAATGATTTGAGTTCCTCCAGGTTTTCTCTAAGGGAATTACTGAGTCACATGTTAGGTCAATATGTTTGTTCCTTTACAAACAACCACACGATTTTCCAAATATGTTGCTCTACTTGTCAGTTCATGCAGTGTAGAAGCATTTATATCTTCCCAAAACTTTACCTGCATCTCTTATTGTTTGTTTTATTAATGATGGCCAGTCTCACAGGTAGAAGTGGGATTTCAAAGTCGTTTAATTTGCATTTCTTTGATGATGAATGAGGCTGACCAATTTTCCCGTGTCTGTGGCTGCCCAGATCTTTTTTATGAAAGTGTCCCCAAACACGTATTTTGCACACTTTCAAAGGGAATGTTTGTCTGATTTTTCTGAGTGTTTGGTTTCTTGTAGATTCTAGATGTTGTGAATTTATACAAATATATAGGTGCAGAATTATTTTTTATTCTGTTGGCTATATCCCTGCTCTTTTGATCGTTTTTTTTTGTTTTCCAGAAGTATACTAATTCGATGAGATTCCACTTGTCTAACTGACTTCTTTTTTTTTTTTTTTTTTTTTTTAGTTTGGGGTCTCACTCTGTCGCCCAGAGGAGTGCAGTGGCGCTTCCAGCCACCGCAGTCTCGACCTGCTGGGCTCCGGCGATCTGAGCCTTCCACCCCAGCCTTCCGAGTAGCCGGAATTACAGGGGCGCGTACCACACCCGGCTGATTTTTGATTTTTTGTAGAGATGAGGTCTCGCTGCTCAGGCGGGTCTCGAACCCCCGGGCTCAGGCAATCCACTCACCTCAGCCTCCAAAGGCGCAGGATTAAAGGGTGTGCCACCGAGCCCGCTCTAACTGACTTCTTAAAGCATGGGTTTTGGACTTTAAGAGGAATTCATTTCAGTTCCAGTTTCACTAATGGTGTCTCCTGCGTTTTCTAATATTATTAGATAGATTGGGGGTACTGTTTCAATCTTGTGCATGTCATCAGCCTTTTCCCTATACATTTACTAAATTTATGCTCTCATTACCCAGTGGGACTTGGAGGTTTTTCAATTTTTTGTGTATTTGAGCATTTCATTCTCTGTCCTGATCCATTGGCCTATGGGCCTATTCTTGTACCAATACCAGACTGTGTTGATTATTTTAAAAAATATAGTAAAGTTTGAAATCTGGAACTATGATAGAACCTGCTTTGTTTCTTTTGATAAGGTTCTTTTGGCTATTCATGATTGTTTATGGTTTCATATAAATTATTATTATTTTTTCTTCATTTGGGAAATTTTCACTCTGTCGCCCAGACTGGAGAGCAGTGGCCACTCCCGTCCACCGCAGCCTCGACCTTATGATCTCCGGTGATCCTTCCGCCTCAGTCTTCCAAGTACCCGGAAATTACAGGCATGCTCAAACCACTCTCGGCTGATTTTTTGATTTATTGTGAGTGAGGTCTTGCCGCCCAGGCTGGTTTTCGAACCTCCCGGTTCGGCAATCCACTTACCTCCCCCTCACAAAGGAGCGGGATTTCCCGGCTTAGCCACTGAGCCGGCCAATGAATCCTTTATTATAATCTCCAGATCTGAGAAGAATGATGTTAAAATAATCGTTATTTCATTGAATCTGGGAGATTGAGGAAAAGGTTCATTTTTACATTAAAAGAGGTAAGTAAACTCAGGGAAACAAGCATGTCAAATTGTCAATGATGCCATCAGCCTCAGAATTTGACCTCAAAATGGGAGTCACCTTGACAATGAGCAGTCCTCAGGCTTCTAGCAATTGTGTACAGTGCTCTGCCAAATGCGGTAGACATGGTGGTTTCATTCCCCAAAAAGTGAAGACAATCATGTGTTGACACCTATCCAAAAAATTTTTCCCGGGATAAGTGACCACTCAAGAATCCTCTAAATGAGGGAGTCTTTTTATTTTCTGTTGGCTGTATCCCCGCTCTTCAGATGGTTTCTTTGTTTTTCAGAAGTACATTAATTTGATGAGATCCCACTTGTCTAACTTACTCTTTAGGCTTGGGTATTTAGAGTTCTGAAGAGGAAATTTTTGGGTTTTAGTTTCCCCAATGGTGTCTCCTGCGATTTCTAGATTATTGTAATTTGATGTTTTACGTTTAGGTCTTTGATCCATTTAGAGTTAATGTGTATGGCGATAGATAGGGGTCCTGTTTCAATTTATGAATGTTGTCAGCCTTTTTCCCGCACATTTATTAAATATGTTCTCAAATACCCAGTGATTCTTGGACCTTTTTTCAAAGATGAGTTGGTTTACAATTTGAGGATTTCATTTTCTGTCCTTTTCCATTGACCTATGGACCTATTCTTGTACCAATACCTGGCTGGGTTGATTACTGTAAACATACAGTAAAGTTTGAAGTCTAGAACAGTGATAACTCCTGCTTTGTTTCTTTTGGCTATTCTTGATTGTTCATAGTTTCATATGAATTCTTTTTTTTTTTTTTTAGTTGGAATCTCACTCTGTCGCCCACACTCTAGTGCAGTGGCTGCTCCCGGACCCGCAGCCTCGACTGCCCTGCTCCGGTTATCCTTCAGCATTCGCCTTCAAGTAGCCTGAATGACAGTCATGCGCTACCACCCCCGTCAATTTTTTGATTTATTTAGAGAGAGGTTTCGCTGCCCAGGCGGGCATCGAACCCGTGGGCTCAGGCAATTCACTCATCTCAGCCTCCCAAAGGCGCAAGATTACAGGCTGTGCCACTGAGGCCGGCTCATATAAATTCTTTATTGTAATTTCCAGGTTTGAGAAGAATGATGTTTACTTAATGGTTATTTCATTGAATCTGTACATTGACCAAAAGGCTAATTTTTACATTAAAGAGGTCAGGAAAGTCAGGGTAACAAGCATGTCAAATTGTATTTATGACATCAGCCTCCGAACTTTGATATATATGGGAGGGACCTTGACTACTGAACAACCTTAGGCTTCAAGGGCTTGTGTACAGTGTTCTGCAAAATGCGGTAGACATGGTGGATTTTCTTCCCAAGAAGTGAATAAAACTATGTGTTCATCCTATCCAAAAATTTTCCCCGGTATAATTTACCATTAAGAAATAAAGAGGTAGATTTTTTTTTTTTTGGAAAGCATTTTTTATTGAGAGGACAGAGAAACTTCGACACTTGGGGGGACCTGAATGGGTTGCCCATGGGGTAGTGTTTCATTATTATGGTCACCGAAATCTGCTGGATCTTGGTTATAGCAAACCACATACTACTTAACACTTTCATTAGTTTACAATCTTTTGGTTTTTTTTAGTTTGTGTATAGCCTTTGAGCATTTTTTCCTACAGGATTGGAGCATTGCTTTTGCTAAGATCATAATCAGTTTTCCAGAATTTTTACTTATCTAAACTTTTATACTAATGCAGTGCCCAAATACTCACTACTTTGTAAATCTCCATGTTATTTTGGATTATGTATATTGGGTCCCAAATTATCTTTTTATGTGTGCCTCATTTTAAATGTTTGGTGTTTAAAAGTTTCAGATTAAAAGTATAATTTGTTGCAGAGTACAGCATTATGCCTTAGGTAGAGAAAATATTAGGAGATTCAATGGAAATACTCTATTAAAATATAAATTGGGGTAAAATATAATGGGAATGTGATATTATATTTCCTTCAATTACCTAAGGGAAAGTTTTCTTTAAGGATTGCACATCTGTAACATTTAATCAAACTTTACAAGCAGAAAATACAGAGTGCACCATGAAAATGTTCACAAATTTTTAGAATGGAAAAAGCTGTATTAAATTACGCTACTGTTTTATTTTCTAAAATTTTTAAGATTTATTATGCATTCTGTCTTATGAATAGCACTTAGGTACACTGAATCTCAAGGTTAAGTTTTCTAAGAATTATATAGATCTGGAATCTCAACAAGTTTCAATTTATGCAGAATAAAACATTCTGAATGTATGTGAGAAACAGTGTAGTTTTCAACTGGAAATGCAGAATCATACCATGTATTCCAAAATATTAAAAAGGAAAAGAGTCAACATTGAAGTATTATTCAATTCTTAAAAAAATCAATCCCTGCTTAATGAATATTTCTAGGCCCAACCCTAAATGGAAACCATTTTTAAAGTAAAATAAAATAAAAAATAAAATAAAAAAATAAAGGTATTTGAAGTTTCACGCTTTCTTTTATTTATTTAATTATATATTTTAATATTTTTTAAAATGTGGATTACAATTCAGAGTTAGATATACAAACATTGATTATGTAGGGTCCCTGGTTGATGAGTTATGCCCCTCCCTTTCTTAGTACCCCTCCACTGCCAATCTCACCCCTCCCCCTAAACAGTTTTCCACTACTGCCAATCATTTTCTTGCAGCACTACAAGTGATCAAGTTCAGCTCATCAGTGAGAACATGTGTAACTCTGTTCTTTTTTATTGTGATAATTCACTGAAAATGACATACATCATATCATCAAACGTTCTTTGAAATCCTTCTATCTGTCCTATTTTATGGCAGCATAATATTCCACTGTGTATATACCACAATTATTTTATCCATTCCAGTTAAATGGGCAACTTGCTTGGTACTAGGTTTCTTTGCAATTGTGATTAGAGCTGCAAAAAGCATATGGTGCAGGTATCGTTTTTCTAAAAGGATTTCAGTTCCGCCAGGTATATTCCCTAAATTTTTAGAGGTTAATTAATTGGGTCACAAGCTAGGTCAAAATCTTGTCACTTTACAAACCACCACACAGTTTTCCAAAGATGTTGCTGTACTCTTCAGTCCACAAGCAGTGTAGAAGCATTTATTTCTTCCAAATCCTGACCTGCATCTCCTATGGTTTGTTTTATTAATGGTGGCCAGTCCTACAGGGTTTACGTGGTATTTCAAAGTGGTTTCATTTGCATTTCTTTGAGGATGAGTGAGGATGAGCAATTTTAATGTGTCTGCTGGCTGCCCGTATCTTTTCTTATGAAAAGTGTTCAATCACATATTTTGCACACTATTCAAAGGGAATGTTTGTCTGATTTTTCTGAGGTTTGAGTTTCTTGTAGACCTTAGATGTTATGCCTTTTACAGATATATAGGTGGAGAATCGTTTTTCCCATTCTGTTGGCTGTATCCCTGCTCTTGTTATGGTTTCTTTTGTTTTTCAGAAGTATATTAATTTGATGATATACCACTAGTCTAACATAATACTTAAGGCACAAGTATTTAGGGCTATGAAGATGAAGTAGTTTATGCTTCCAGTTTCCCTAATGGTGTCGCCTGCATTTTTTAAGATTATTATTATTTGGGTTTTACGTTTAGGTCTTTGATCCATTTATAGTTAATGTGTATGGTGATAGATAGGGGTCCTGATTCAATCTTCTGCATATTGTCAGCCTTATCCAACCACCATTTACTGAATATGTTCTCCATTACCCAGTGGGTCATGGACGATTTTTCCAAGGTGAGTTGTTTGAGAATTTGATGATTTCATTCTCTGTCCTGATCCATGTGCCTATGTACCTATTCTTGTACCAATACCAGGCTGTGTTGATTACTGTAAACATATAGTAAAGTTTGAAGTCTGGAACTGAAATAGCTCCTGCTTTGTTTCTTTTGATAAGATTCTTTTGGCTATTCAAGATCCATTATGGTTTCATATGAATACTTTATTGTAATTTCCAGGTCTGAAAAGAATGATGTTAACTTAATGGCTATTTCATTGAATCTGTAGATTGACTAAAGGCTAATTTTTACATTAAAAGAGGTAAGTAAAGTCAGGGAATAAAGCACGACAAATTGTTATTCATGACATCAGCCTCAAACTTTGACATCATAATGGGAGGGTCC
The DNA here is from genome assembly GCA_027257055.1 of Cephalopachus bancanus. Taxonomy (NCBI): domain Eukaryota; kingdom Metazoa; phylum Chordata; class Mammalia; order Primates; family Tarsiidae; genus Cephalopachus; species Cephalopachus bancanus. The sequence goes on from JAPVLO010002101.1 coordinate 11,393, forward strand.
TTGACTACTGAGCAATCCTTAGGCTTCAAGCACTTGTGTACAGTGCTCTTCCAAATGCGGTAGACATGGTGGATTTCATTCCCAAGAACTGAAGAGAACCATGTTTTCACACATATGCAAAAATTTCTCCAGGGATAAGTGACCATTCAAGAATCATCTAATCGAGGTATTCTTTTTTTTTATAAAGCAGTCTTTATTGAGAGGACCAAGAAGCTCCCTAACTAGGAGGGGAACTGAGGGGGTTGCCCACGAGGTAGCCTTTTATTATTATGATTACGTAGTCCGGTTTGAGCTTGGGTATAGAATAACGAAATAATATTTTAGCATTTTCTATACTTTAGAAACTTTTGGATATTTTTAGTATTGTTTTACAGCCTTTGAGCAGTTTTTCTACATGATTTGAACACTGCTTTTCCTAAGATCATAATAAATTTTCCAGAATTTTCAATTATCTAAATTTTTATGCTAACGCTGTGCCCAAATACTTAATGCATTGTAAATCTCCATGTAAACTTGTTTTATATATATAGGACACAAAATTCTCTTTTTTCTGTGCGCCTGATATTACAAGCTTGGTGATTAAAAGTATCACATTAATCAGATACTGTTTTGCAGAGTACAGCATTATGTGTTAGGTAGAAAAAATACTAGGGGATTCAACAGAAATACTCTTAAAAATATAAATTGGGATAAAATATAAAGGGAATGTGATTTTCTATTTTCTTCCAAATATGTAAGGGCAACTTTTCTCTAAGGACTGCACATCTGTAAAATTTAATCAAAATTAACAAGCAGAAAATTCAGAGTGCACCAAGAAAATGTACACAAATTTTAAGAATGGAAAAAACTGTATTAAATTACGATACTGGTTTATTTTCTAAAATTTAAAGATTTATTATGCATTCTCTCTTCTGAATAGCACTTGGGTGCACTGAATCTCAAGGTTCAATCATCTAAGAATGATATAAATCTGGAATCTCAACAAGTTTCTATTCAGGCAGAATAAGGTATGCAGAATTTATATGAGAAACACTTTAGTTGTCAATTTTGAAGGCAGAATTATACCATGTATTCAAACGTATCAAAATGAAAAGGAATTACCTTAGAGTATTATACACGTCTTAATAAATCTATCCCTGCGTAATGAACATCTCTATACACAACCCTGAATTATAAACATTTTTAAAGTAAAAAAATAGAATAAACAAAAGAAATCAGTCGCATGTTTTACAGCTTTCATTTATTTAATTATTTATTTATTTTAATTATTTTTTAAAATGTGGGGTGCAATTCAGAGTTAGATGTACAGACATTGATTATGCAGGGTCCCTGGTTGATGAGGTATGCCCCTCCCTTCCTTAGCTGTATCCCAAGAAGTGAATAAAACTATGTAACACCTATCCAAAAACTTCTCCAGGGATAAGTGATCATTCAAGAATCCACTAAACGAGGTAGTCTTTTTTTTGGTTTTTGTAAAGCAGTATTTATTGAGAGGACACAGAAACTCCTATACTGGCAGGGGACCTGAGTGTGTTGCCCACGAGGTAGTGTTTTATTATTAGGGTCACCGATCCTGTTGGAGCTTGGTTATAGCACAACCACACAGTATTTTAGCCCTTTCTTTAGTTTAGAAAGGTTTGGATGTTTAAAGCATTATGGATCAGCCTTTGAAATGTTTTTCTAAAAGGATTTGAACATCGCTTTAGCTAAGATCATCGTCATTTTTTCAGAATTTTCAATTGTCTAAATTTTTATACAAATGAGGAGCCCAAATACTTACTACATTGTAAATCTAGATGTTATTTTGGTTTATGTATATTGGGTCCCAAATTCTCTTTTTTCTGTCTGCTTGATTTTAAATGCTTGGAGATGAAAAGTATCAGAGTAATCGGATACTTTGTTACAGAGTACAGCATTATGTAGTAGGTGGAGAAAATTTTAGGGGATTCAATGGAAACACTCTTTTAAAAATATGAATTAGGTTAAAATATGAAGGGAATATGATTTTATATTTCCCTCAAATAAATAAGGGAAAATTTTCCCTAAGGATTGCACATCTGTAACATTCAATCAAAGTTAACAATCAGAAAATTCAGAGTTCAGCAAGACAATGAACACAAATTAGAAGAATGGAAAAAGCTGTATTAAAATTTCGATACTGTTTTATTTTCTAAAATTTTTATGAGTTTGTAAGCATTCTGCCTTCTGAATAGCGCTTATGTACACTGAATCTCAAGTTTCAGATCTGGAATCTCTAAAAGTTTCAACTTAGGCAGAATAAAACATTCAGAATTACCGTGAGAAACACTTTTGTTGTCAATTTTTTTTTTTTTTTTGAGTTGGAGTCTCACTCTGTCTCCCAAAACTGGAGTGCAGTGTCAGCTCCCGGCCACCGCAGCCTCGACCTGTGGGCTCCGGCGATCCTTCCACCTCAGCCTTCCAAGTAGCTGGAATTACAGGCATGCGCTACAGCGCCCAGCTGATTTTTTGATTTATTGTAGAGATGAGATCTCGCTGCCCAGGCGGGTCTAGAACCCGCGGGCTCAGGCAATCCACTCACCTCAGCCTCCCAAAGGCGCGGGATTACAGGCTGAGCCACCGAGTCCGGCTTTGTTGTCAATTTTGAAGGCAGAATTATACCATGCTTTTCTAACGAATTAAAAAGAAAAAGGAGTTATCATTCCCAGTGTTATACACTTCTTTAAAAATCAATCCCTCATAATAAACATTTCTAGGTCCAACCATGAATTGTAACTTTTTTTAAAGTAAAAATGAATAACAGATAGAATAAACAGATAAGTCAGTTTCATGTTTCACAGCTTAGGTTTATTTATTTATTTTTTATTTTAATTTTAAAAAAAATTTGGAGTCCCATTCAGAGTTAGACAACAATCATTGATGAAAACAGGGTACCTGTTTAATGAGGTATGCCCCTCACTTCCTTAGCAGTATCCCTCCACTGCCAATCTCACCCCTCCCCCTAAACATTTTCCATGACAGCCAATCACTTTCTTAAAGTACTATAAGTGTTCAATTTCAGGTCATGTGTGAGAACATGGGGAAACTCTATTCATTGTCTCTAGGATAAATCACTGGAAATGTCCTACCTCATATCCATAAAACATTCTGCAAAATCCTTCTTATCTGTCCTTCTTTATGACTGCATAATACTCCACTGCATATATACCACTTTTATTTTTCCATTCCAGCTTTGATGGGAAAACATGGTGGGTACCATATTTTTTGCAGTTGTTATTAGAGCTGTAAAAAACATACTGGTGCAGGTATCTGTTTGGAAAAAATGATTTGAGTTCCCCCAGGTATATTCTCTACAGCAGAATTACAGAGTCACATGGTAGGTCAATATCTTTTCCCCTTTAAAACCACCACATGGTTTTCCAAAGACGTTGCTCTATTTTTAGTCCACATGCGATGTAGAAGCGTGTTTTTTTTCCCCAAATCCTTACCTTCATCTGTTATTGTTTGTTTTATTAATGATGGCCAGTCTTACAGGGGTCATGTGGTATTTCAAAGTCGTTTTATTTACATTACTTTGATGATGAATGAGGCTGAGCAATTTCATGTGTCTGCTGGCTGCCCATATCTCTTCTTATGAAAAGTGTCCAATCACGTATTTCGCACACTTTTCAAAGCGAATGTTTGATTTTTCTGATTGTTTGAGTTACTTTTAGAACCTAGATGTTATGCCTTTATACAGATATGCATTTGGAGAATCGTTTTTCCCATTCTGTCGGCTGTGTCTTTGCTCTTCTGATGGATTTTTTTTTTTCAGAAGTTATTAATTTGATAAGATCCCACTTGTCTCACTTTCCTTTTAAGGCATGGGTATTTAGGGTTTTGAAGAGGAATTATTAGGGGGGTTCCAGTTTTTAATGGTGTGTCCTGCGATTTCTAAGATTATTATAATTTGGAGTTTTAGGTTTAGGTATTTGATCCATTTAGATTTAATGTGTATGGTGATAGATAGGTGTCCTGTTTCAATCGGGTGCATGTTGTCAGCCTTTTCCCAGCACCATTTACTGAATACGTTCTCCATTAACCAGTGGGTCTTCGAGGTTTTTGCAAAGATGAGTTGGCTGAGAATTTGATGATTTCACTCTCTGTTCTGATCCATTGACCTATGGACCTATTCTTGTACCAGTACCAGGCTGTGTTGATTACTCTAAACATATAGTAAAGTTTGAAGTCTAGAACAGTGATAACTCCTGCTTTGTTTCTTTTTATAAGATTTTTTTGGGCTATTCCTGATTGTTTATGGCTTAACAGAATTCTTTTTTTTTATTTTTTGAGGTGGAGTCTCACTCTGTCGCCCAGAGTGGAGTGCAGTGGCTGCTCCGGCCACCGCAACCTCTACACCTCCAGGTGATCCTTCTGCCTCAGGCTTCCAAGTAGCCTGAATGATAGGCACGCGCTACCATGCTCGGCCGATGTTTTGATATATTGTAAAGGTGAGGTCTCACTGCCCAGGCAGGTATCAAACCCGCGGAAGCAGGTTATCCACTCACCCACAGCCTCCAAAGGAGCGGGATTACAGGCTGTGCCACAGAGGCCAGCTAATATGAATACTTTATTATAATTTCCAGGTCTGAGAAGAATGATGTTAACTCAATGGTTATATCATTGCATCTGTAGGTTGACCAAAAGGCTAATTTTTACATTAAAGAGGTATGCAAAGTCAGGCAAAAAAAAATGTCAAATTGTCATTAATGACATCAGCCTCCGAACTTTGACATCATAATGGGAGGGACCTTGACTACTGAGTATTCCTTAGGCTTCAAGCATTTGTGTACAGTGCTCTGCCAAATGCAGTAGACATGGTGGCTTTCATTCCAAATAAGTAAAGAGAACCATGTTTTCCCACCTATCCAAAAATTTCTCCAGGGTAAGTGACCGATTCAACAATCCTCTAAACGAGGTATTTTTTTTTTAAACAGTGTTGATTGAGAGGACCAAGACACACGTAAACTGGGAGGGGACCTGAGGGGGTTGCCCAAGAGGTAGTCTTTGATTATTATGGTCACGGAGTCTTCTTGAGGCTTGGTTATAGCACAACCAAATAATATTTTAGCACTTTCCTTAGTTTAGAAATTTTGGATGTTTTTAGTATTGTGTAACAGACTTTGAGCAGTTTTTCCTACAGGATTTGAACTTTGCTTTTGCTAAGATGATAAATAATTATCGAGAATTTTCACTTATCTAAATTTTCATACTAATGCAGAGTCCAAATACTTACTACATTGTAAATCTCCATCTTATTTTGGTTTATATATATTGGGCCCCAAATTCTCTTTTTTCTTTGTGCCTCATAGTAAATGCTTGGTGTTTAAAAGTATCAGATTAATCGGATAATTTGTTGCAGGAAACATCATTATGTCTTAGGTAGAGAAAAACACCTGGGGATTCAATGGAAATACTCTTTTAAAAATTTTAAATTGTGTTAAAATAGAAAGGGAATGTGATTTTATATTTCCTTCAAATATAAAAGGGAGACATCTCTAAGGTTTGCACATCTGTAACATTTAATCAAAATTAACAAGCAGAAATACAGAGTGCAACAAGACAATGTACACAAATTTTAAGAATGGAAAAATCTGTATTAAATTACTATACTCTTTTATTTTCTAAAATTTTTAAGATTTATTATGCATTCTGCCTTCTGAATAGCACTTAGGTACACTGAATCTCAATGTTTATTTTTAAAAGAATGATATAGATCTGGAATCCCAAAAAATTTTCAATTTACAGAAAATGAAACATTCAGAATTTATGTGAGAAACACTGTAGTTTTCCATTTTGAAGGCAGAATTATGCCATGTATCCAACGTATTAAATGAAACGGATTTATCATTGGAGTATTATACATTTCATAAAAAATCAATCCCTGCATAATGAACATGTCTAGCCCCAACCCTATATTGTAACCATTTTTAAAGTAACAAAAGGTACAAAATAGAATACCAAAATGACAGTGGCATGTGTTACAGCTTACATTTATTTATTCATTTAATAATTTTTTTTAATTTTTAAAAAAATGAGGGGAACAATTCAGAGTTAGATATACAAACATTGATTATGCAGGGTTCCTGGTTGATTCGGTATACCCCTCCCTTCCTTAGCAGTATCCCTCCACTGCCAATCTAACCCCTCCCCATAAAATATTTTCCACTACTCCAAATCACTTTCTTACAGCACTATAAGTGATCAAGTTCAGCTCATGAGTGGGAACATATGGAACTCTGTTCTTTGTTTCAGTGATAAATCATTGAAAATGACCTACCACATATCCATCAAACGCTCTGCAAAATCCTTATATCTGTCCTATTTTATGGCTGCATAATATTCCACTGTGTATATACCACATTTATTTTATCCATTCCAGCTTTGATGGGCAACAGGGTTTGGGTTTACCAAGCTTTATTTCAATTGTGATTCGAGTTTTAAAAAAAATACTGGTTCAGGTATCTTTTTGTTAAAATGATTTGAATTCCTCCAGGTATATTCTCTACAGCAGAATTACTGAGTCACATGGTAGGTCAATATCTTGTCCCTTTACACACCACCACACTGTTTTCAAATGATGTTGCTTTACTTTTCAGTCCACATGCAGTGTAAAAGCATTTATTTCTTCCCAAATTCAGAACTGCATCAGTTATTGTTTCTTTTCTTAATGATGGCCAGTCTTACATGGGGTGTCTGGTATTTAAAAGCGGTTTAATTTCTTTTCTTTGATGATGAGTGAGGCTGAGAAATTTTTCGTGTGTCTGCTGGCTGCCCGTATCTCTTCTTATGAAAACTGTCCAATCACGTATTTTGCACACTTTTCAAAGGGAATGTTTGTGTGAATATTCTGAGTGTCTGAGTTTCTTTTAGATCCCAGTTGTTATGCCTTTTTACAGATATATAGGTCCAGAATTTTTTTTCCCCATTCTGTTGGCTGTATCCCTGTTTTTTGATGGTTGCTTTATTTTTTCAGAAGTATATTAATTTGATGAGACCCCACTTGTCTAACTTACTTCTTGAGGGATGGGTATTTAGGGCTCTGAAGAGGTATTAGTTTCCGGTTCCAGTTTCCCTAATGGTGTCTTCTGCATTTTCTAAGATTATTATAATTTGCAGTTTTACGTTTAGGTCTTTGATTCATTTATAGTTAATGTGTATCCTGATAGATAGGGTTTCTGTTTCTGTCTTGTGCATGTTGTCAGCCTTTTTCGAGCACCATTTACTGAATATGTTTTCCATTACCCAGTGGGTCTTGGAGGGTTTTCAAAGATGAGTTGGTTGAGAATATGAGGACTTCATTCTCTGTCCTGATCCATTGGCCTATGGAGCTATTCTTGTACCAATACCAGGCAGTGTTGATTACTGCAAACATACAGTAAAGTTTGACGTCTGGACCTGCGATATCTCCTTTTTTGGGTTTTTTTCATAAGTTTCTTTTGGCTATTCATGATTGTTTTTGGTTTTTATGAGTACTTTATTGTAAACTCTAGGTCTGAGAAGAATGATTTTTAATTAATTGTTATTTCATTAAAAATTTTGATTGACTAAAATGTTAATTCTTTATTTAAAGAAGTAAGTAAAGTCAGGAAAACAAGAATATCACGTTGTCATTCATGACATCAGCCTTTGTACTTTGACATCATAATGGGAGGGACCTTGACTACTGAGCATTCGTTAGACTTCAAGCACTTATGTACAGTCCTCTGCCTAATGCGGTAGACATGGTTGATTTCATTCCCAAAAAGTGAAGATAGCAATGTGTTCACATGCTGAACACATCCAAAAATTTCTCCAGGGATAAGTGACCATTCAAGAATTCTATAAAAGAGGTAGTCTTTTTTTTTTTTAAGCAGTCTTAATTGAGAGGACTGAGAAATTTCCAAATTGGGAGGTGACCTGAAGGGATTGCACATGATGTACTCTTTTATTATTATGATCACCGAGGCCAGTTGGAGCTTGGTTATAGCACAGCCAAATAATATTTTAGCACCTTCTTTAGTTTAGAAACTTTTTGATTTTTTATTGTTGTGTAACAGCCTTCGAGCAGTTTTTTCCTACAGGATTTGGACATTGCTTCTGCTAAGATCATAATCAATTTTTTAGAATTTTCAGTTATCTTAATTTTTATACTAATGTAGAGCCCAAATACTTACTATTTGTAAATCTCCATGTTATTTTGGTTTATATATTTTGGGGCAAAATTCTTTTTTTTCTGTGTGCCTCATTTTAAATGCTTGGTGATTAAAAGTATAGATTAATCGGATACTTTAATGCAGAGTACAGCATTATTTCTTAGATAGAGAAAATACTGGGGGATTCAACGGAAATACTTTTTTAAAAATATAAATTGGGTTAAAATATAAAGGGAATGTGATTTTATATTTCCTTAAAATATAAAAGTGAAACTTTTCTCTAAGGATTGCACATCTGTAATATTTAATCAAAATTAAAAAGGGGGAAAATATAGAGTGCTTCACAAAAATGTTCAAAAATTTTTAGAATGGAAAAAGCTGTATTAAATTACGACCCTTTTTTATGTTCTAAAATTTTTAATATTTATTATGCATTCTGCTTCTGAGTAGCACTTAGGTGCACTGAATATCAAGGTTCAGTTTTCTAAGAACAATATAGATATGGAATCTCAACAAGTTTCAATTTAGGCAGAAAAAAAACATTCCGAATTTATGTGAAAAACACTGTAGTTGTCAATTTTGAAGGCAGAATTATCCCATGTATTCCAATGTATTAAAATGAAAAGGAGATTTCATTGGAGTATTATACAATTATTAAGAAATCAATCAGCCAGGCTCGGTGGCTCACTCTGTAATCCTGCACATTTGGGAGGCAGAGTTGAGTGGATTGCCTGAGCCTGTGAGTTCAAGACCCACTTGGGCAGCGAGACCTCATCTCTACAATAAATTAAAAAATCAGCTGAGCGGGGGAGCTCATGCCTGTAATTCCACCTACTCAGAAGGCTGAGGTGGAAGGATCCCCGGAGCCCAGCAGGTCGAGGCTGCGGGGGCCCGGGAGTGGCCACTGCACCCCAGTCTGGGTGACAGAGTGGGACCCCAACTAAAAAAAAAAAAAAAAAAGAAAGAAAGCAATCCCTGTAAAATGAACATTTCTAGGCCCAACACTGAATTGCAACCATTTTTAATGTAGAAAAAATTGTAAAAAATTAACAAATAAAGTCATTTGCATGTTTAAAAGCTTTCATTTATTTACTTAATTATTTATTTTAATTTTTTTTAAATGTGGGGTAAAATTCAGAGTTAGATATACAAAAATTGATTATGCACGGTCCCTGGTTGAAGAGGTATTCCCCTCTCATCTTTAGCTGTAAACCTTCTTTCCAAACCCTACCCCTACCCTTAACAAGGTTTCCAATCACTTTCTTACAGCACTATAAGTGATCAAGTTCATCCTATGAGTGATAACATATGGAACACTTTTCTTCATTTCTGTGATACATCACTGAAAATGAACTACCTCATATCCATCAAACACTCTGGTAAATCCTTCTATCTCTCCTTTTTTACAGTTGCATAATATTCCACTGTGTATGCCACATTTATTTTATCCCTTCCAGCTTTGATGGGAAGCATGGTTGGTACCATGTGTTTTTTTGCAATTGTGATTAGAGCTGCAAAAAACATACTGGGGCAGGTATCTTTTTGGTGAAATGATTTGAGTTCCTCCAGGTATATTCTCAACAGGCGTATTACTGTGTCACATGTTAGGTCAATATCTTGTCCCTTTACAAACCAACACACTGTTTTCCAAAGATGTTGCTGTAATTTTCAGTCCACAAGCAGTGTAGAAGCATTTATTTTTTCCCCAAATCCTTACCTTCATCTGTTATTATTTGTTTTATTAATGAGGGCCCAGGCTTACAGGTCTTAGGTGGTATTTCAAAATGGTTTCATATGCATTTCTTTGATGATGAGAGAGGCTGAGAAATTTTCATGTGCCTGCTGGTTGCCCGTATCTCTTACGAAAAGTGTCCAATCACGTATTTTGCTCATTTTTCAAATGGAATGTTAGTCTGATTTTTCTGAATGTTTGAGTTTCTTGTAGATCCTAGATGTTATGCCTTTATATAGATATATACTTGGGGAACATTTTTCCCATTCTGTTCACTGTATCCCTGCTCTTCTGAAGGATATTAATTTGGTGAGATCCCACTTGTCAAACTTACTTCTTAAGGCATGGGTATTTAGGGCTCTGAAGAGTAATTAGTTTCCAGTTCAAGTTTCCCTAATGGTGACTCCAGCGTTTTCAAACATTATTATAATTTGGTGTTTTACGTTTAGGTTTTTGATTCATTTAGAGTTAATGTGTATGGTGATATATAGTTCTTCTGTTTCAATCTTGATCATGTACTCAGACTTTTCCCAGCACCATTTACTAAATATGTTCTCAATTAACCAGTGGTCTTGGAGGTTTTTTCAAAGATCATTTGGTTGAAAATATGACGATTTCATTCTGTCCTGATCCATTGGCCTATGGACTTATTCTTGTACCAATACCAGGCTCTGTTGATTACCATAAACAAATAGTAAAGTTTGAAGTCTGTAACTGCAGTAGATACTGTTTCGTTTTTCTGATAGATTATTTTGGCTATTCATGATTGCTTATTGTTTCATATTAATTCTTTGTTGCAATTTTCCAGTCTGAGAAGAATGATGTTAACTGAATGATTATTTCATTGAATCAGTAGATTGACTAAAAGGCTAATTTTTACATTAAAAGAGGTAAGAAAAGTCAGGGAAACAAGCATGTCAAATTGTCATTGATGACAATTCTGTTTTGAATTGAAGCCTCAGAATTCTGACATCATAGTGGGAGGGACCTTGACTACTTCCAGAGACCAGCTCCAGCCAGGTTCAGGGTACCCCAAAGGTGGAAATGGTGCAGGCGTTTGGGGGGAAGAAGAGAGAGAGAGAGAGAGAGAGAGAGAGAGAGAGAGAAAGAGACAGGACTCCGGTCTAGTGCTGAAGCAATGTGTGTGATATTGGGAATTACAACAGGTCTTTTATACACAAAGTCAGATGTGGGAGGGTCATCTCCCACCCACCAGAAACCTTAATCCATAAAAACTTAATCAATGATTGCCTTTAAACCCTTTTCCTGTGATAATCTTAAAACCCCATAACAAAGGAAAACCTAATCTGTGACTGACATATTCTATAAACCTTTTTCATCCTATGCTGATTGATTTATGGAGGAAATGAGTTCAATAGCTCCCAAACGCATCCTAGTGGTCTCAGGATCAATGGCCCTTCTTGATCCCTAATGATCAGTGGGCCTCCATAGCCGGCTCCCAACAGACTACTGAGCAATCCTTAGGCTTCAAAAAACTTGTTTACAGTGCTCTGACAAATGCGGTAGACATGGTGGATTTCATTCCCAAGAAGTGAAAAATACCATGTGTTCACACCTATCCAACAATTTTCCAGGGGAAAAATGACCCTTCAAAAATCCTCTAAACGAGATAGTCTTTTTTTTTTTTTTTTTTAAAATCAGTCTTTATTTATAGGACCGAGAAACACCCAAAATGGGAGGGGATCTGAGGGGGTTGCACAAGAGATAGTGTTTTATTATTTTGGTCACAGAGTCCGGTTGGAGCTTGGTTATAGCACAATCAAATAAAATTTAGGACTTTCTTTAGTTTAGAAACTTTTGAATGTTGTTAGTATTCTGTAAAAGCCTTTGACCAGTTTTTCCTACAGGATTTGAACATTCCTTTTGAGAAAATCATAATCAGTTTTCCAGAATTTTTAATTATCTAAATTTTATACTAATGCAGAGCCCAAATACTTAATACTTTGTAAATCTTCATGTTATTTTGGTTTATAGATATTGGGCCCCAAATTTTCTTTTTTTTTGTGTAAACCCCATTGTAAATGCTTGGTGATTAAAGTATCAGATTAATGGGATACTTTGTTACAGAGTACAGCATGATGTGTGAGGTAGAGAAAATACTAGGGGATGCAATGGAGAATCTTTTTAAAAAAAATAAATTGGGTTAACATATAAAGGGAATGTAATTTTATATTTCATTCAAATATTAAGGGAAACTTTTCTCTAAAAGGGTTGCACATCTGCAACATTTAATCAAATTTAACAAGCAGAAAATACAAAGTGCACCATGAAACTGTACACAAAATTTAAGAATGGAAAAAGCAGTATTAAATTATGATACTGTTTTATTTTTTAAAATTTTTAAGATTTATTATGCATTCTGCCTTTTGAATAGCACTTAGGTACAGTGAATCTCAAGGCTCACTTTTTAAAAATGATTTAGCTCTGTAATCTCAACAAGTTTCAACTTTGGCAGAATAAAACATTCAGAATTTATGTGTGAAACACTGTAGTTGTCAAATTTGAAGGTAGAATTATACACATATTCCCACATATTAAAGGGAAAAGGAGTTATCATTGCAGTATTATACAATTCTTGAATAATCAATCCCCGCATAATTAACATTCTAGGCCCAACCCTAAATTGTAACCATTTTTAAAAAGTAAAAAAATAATAAAAATTAAAATAAACTAATCAAGCCAATTGCAAGTTTTACAGCTTTCATTTATTCATTTATTGAATTATTTATTTTAATTTTTTTAAATGTGGGGTACAATTCAAAGTTATAAATACAAACATTGATTATGCAGGGTCTTTGGTTGATGAGGTATGCCCCTCCCTTACTTAGCAGTATCCCCGCATTGCGAATCTCACCCCCTTTCCCCTAAACAGTTTTCCACTACTGCCAATCACAGTCTTAAAGTGCTATAAGTTCAGCTCATGAGTGAGAACGTATGGAACTCTGTTCTTTATTTCTGAGATAATTCAGTGAAATGGCCTACCTAATATCCATCAAACATTCTGCAAAATCCTTTTATTTTTCCCTTTTTTTTGGTTGCATAATATACCAGCGTGTATATACCACATTTATTTTATCCATTCCAGCTTTGATGGGCAACATGCTTGGTATCATGTATTTTTTTCTTTTAATTGTGATTAGACATGTAAAAAACATACTGGTGCAGGTATCTTTTTTGGTTTAAAATGATTTGGGTTTTCCCCCAGGTATATTTTCTACAGGGGAATTACTGAGTCACATGGTAGGTCAATATCTTGTCCCTTTACAAACCTCAGCACTGTTTTCCAAAGATGTTTCTCTACTTTTCAGTCCACATGCAGTGTAGAAGCATTTATTTTTCCCAAAACCTGACGTGCATCTGTTATTGTTTGTTTTATTAATAATTGCCAGTCTTAAATGGGGTATCTGGTATTTCAAAGTGGTTTCATTTACATTTATGTGAGGATGAGTGAGGCTGTGCAATTTTAAAGTGTCTGTTGGCTGCCCAGATCTCTTCTTATGAAAATTGTACAGTCACGTATTTTGCACACTTTTCAAAGGAAAAAATTTGTCTGATTTTTCTCAGTGTTTGAGTTACTTGTAGATACTAGATGTTATGCCTTTTTAAAGATACATAGGTGGAGAATCGTTTTTCCCATTCTATTGGTGGTATCCCTGCTCTTCTGATTCTTTCTTTTGTTTTGCAAAAGTATATTAATTTGATGCGGTCCCACTTGTCTAACTTACTTCTTAAGGCATGTGTATTTAGTCCTCTGAAGAGGAATTAGTGTCCAGTTCCAATTTCCCTAAAGGTGTCTCCTGTGTTTTCTAAGATTATTAAAAATTTGGTGTTTTATATTTAGGTCTTTGATCCATTTAGAGTTAATGTGTATAGTGATAGATAGGGGTCCTGTTTTAATCTTGTGCATTTTGTCAGCCTTTTTCCCCGCACCATTTACTTTATATGTTCTCCATTACCCAATGGATCTTGGGGGTTTTTTGAAAGATGAGTGGGTTGAGAATTTGAGGATTTCATTCTCTGTTCTTATTCATTGTCCTATGAACCCATTCTTGTATAGTACCAGGCTGTTTTGATTCTGTAAACATATAGTAAAGTTTTAAGTCTCAAAATGAGATAGCTCCTTCTTTGTTTCTTTTGATAAGATTCTTTTGCCTATTAATTATTGTTTATGGTTTCATATGAATTCTTTCCTGTAATTTCCAGGTCTGAGAAAAATGATGTTAAATTAATGGCTATTTCATTGTATGTGTAGATTGACTAAAGGCTAATTTTACATTAAAGAGGTAAGTAATGTCAGGGAAACAAGCATGTCATGTTGTTATTTATGACATCACCCTCAGAAATTTGACATCATAATGGGAGGGCCCTTAACTATTGAGCAATCCTTAGGCTTCAAACACTTGTGTACATTGCTCTGCCAAATGCAGTAGACATGGTGGATTTCATTCCCCAAATAGAGAAGAAAAACCCTGTGTTCACACCTATTCAAAAATTTTTCCATGGATAAGTGACTATTAAAGAATCCTCTAAACGAGGTAGTCTTTTTTTAAGGCAGTCTTCATTGAGAGGACTGAGAAACACCCAAAGAGGGAGGGGGCCTGAGGGGGGTTGCCCATGAGGTAGTCTTTTGTTATTATTGTCAGGGATTACTGTTGGAGCTTGGTTATAGAACAACCAAATTATATTTTAGCACTTTCTTTAGCTTAGAAACTTTTGGAAGTTTTTTGTATAGTGCAACAGCCTTTGAGCAGTTTTTCCTACAGGATTTGTACATTGATTTTGCTAACATCATAAATCAATTTTTCAGAATTTTCAGTTATCTAAATTTTTATACCTAATGCAGTGGCCAAATATTTATCGCTGTGTAAAACTTCATGTTATTTTGGTTTCTATATATATGAGGTCCCAAATTCTGTTTTCTGTGTGACTCATTTTCAATGCTTGGTGTTTAAAAGTATTAGATTAATGGAATAATTTGCTGCAGAGTACAGCAGTATGTCATAGGTAGAGAAAATACTAGGGGATTAAATGGAAATACACTTTTAAAATATAAATTGGGTTAAAATATAAAGATAATGTGATTTTATATTTCCTTCAAATAAATAAGGGTAACTTTTTCCTAAGGAGTGCATATCTGTAACATGTAATCAAATTAACAAGCAGAAAAAACAGAGGCCACCAAGAAAAAGTACACAAATTTTTAAAAATGTAAAAAACTGTATTAAATTATATCATTTTATATTCTAAAATTTTTTAAAATTTATTAGGCATTCTGCCCTTTTGAATAGCACTTAGGTACACTGAATCTCAAGTTTCAGTATTCTAAGAATGATATAGTTCTGAAATCTCAACAAGTTTCAATTTAGGGAGAAAAAAACTTTCATAATTTTTATGAGAAAGACTGTAGTTGTGAATTTTGAAGGCAGAATTTTACCATGTATTCCAACGTATTAAAAAGGGGAATGAGTTATCAATGGAGTATTATACAATTCTTTAAAAATCAATCCCTGCGTAATGAATATTTCTAGGCCCCAAACCCCGAATTGCAACCATTTTTAAAGTAAAAAAAAGATATAAAAATAGAAAAAACAAATAAAGTCAGTTGAATGTTTTACAGCTTTTATTTATTTATTTATTTGATTATACATTTCAATTTTTTTTTAAATGTGGGGGGACAATTCCCGTTAGATACACAACATTGATTATGCAGAGTCCCTTGTTGATGATGTATATCCCTCCCTTCCTTAGCAGTACCCTTGCACTGTCAATCTCACACCTTCCCCTAAAGAGTTTTCCACTGCTTCCAATCATTTCCTTACAGCACTAAAAAAGATCAAGTTCAGTCATGAGTGTGAACATATGGAATTCTGTTCTTTGTTTATGTGATAAATCACTGAAAATGACCTACATCATATATATCAGACGTTCTGCAAAATCATTCTATCAGCCCTTTTTTATGGCAGCATAATATTCCACTGTTTATATACCACAATTATTTTATCCATTCCCGTTTGATGGGCAACTTGGCTGGTACCATATTTTTTTTTCAATTGTGATTAGAGCTGTAAAAAACATACTGGTGCAGGTATCTTTTTGATAAACTGATTTCAGTTCCTCCAGGTACTTTCTCTACAGGGGAATTAGAGTCACATTGTAGGTCAAAATCTTGTCCCTTTACAAACCAGCACACAGTTTTCCAAAGATATTGCTCTACTCTTCAGTTCATGTGAAGTGTAGAAGCATTTATTTCTTCCCAAAACCTGACCTACATCTGTTGTTGTTTGTTTTATTGATGATTGCCAGTATTGCAGGGGGTATGTGGTATTTCAAAGTGGTTTCATTTGCATTTCTTTGAAAATGAATGTGGATAAGCAATTTTCACGTCTCCTTGCAGCCCGTAACTCTTCTTATAAAAATTGTCCAATCTCGTATTTTAAACACTTTCCAAGGCAAAGTTTTTCTGATTTTTCTGAGTGTTTGAGTTTCTTGTCGATCCTAGATGTTATGCCCTTTTTACAGATATATAGGTAGAGAATTGTTTTTCCCATTCTGTTGGCTATATTCCTGCTCTTCTGATGGTTTCTTTTGTTTTGCAGAAGTATATCAATTTGATGAGATCCCAATTGTCTAACTTACTTCTTAAGGCATGGGTATTTAGGGCTATGAAGATACATTATTTTCCGATTACAGTTTCCCTAATGCTGTTGCCTGCGTTTTCTAAGATTATTATAATATGGTGTTTTACGTTTAGGTCTTTGATCCAATTAGAGTTAATGTGTATGGTGATAGGGGGCCTGTTTCAACTTGTGTATGTGGTCAGCCTTTTCCCAGCACCATTTCTGAATATGATCTCCATTACCCCGGGGTCATGGAGTTTTTATTTAAAGAAGAGTTGATTGAGAATTTGAGGATTTCATTCACTGTCTTGATCCATTGGCCTATGGACCTATTCTTAGTACGAATGCCAGACTGTGTTGATTACTGTAAACATATAGTAAAGTTTGAAGCCTGGAACAGTGATAGCTCCTGCTTTATTTCTTTTGATAAGATTCTTTTGACTATTCTTGATTGTTTTTGGTTTCATGTGAATTCTTTGTGTGTGTGTGTGTTGGAGCCCCACTCTGACGCCCAGACTGGAGTGCAGTGGCCACTCCCGGCCACCGCAGCCTCGACCTGCTGTGCTCCGGCGATGCTTCTGCCTCAGCCTTCCAAGTAGCCTGAATGACAGGCATGCGCTACCATGCCCGGCTGATTGTTTGATTTATTGTAGAGATGAGGTCTCGCTGCCCAGGCGGTTCTCGGACCCCCGGGGTCAGGCAATCCATTCACCTCAGCCTCACAAATGTGCGGGATTACAGGCTTAGCCATCGAGCTCAAATCATATGAATACTTTTTTGTAATTTCCAGGTCTGAGAAGAATGGTTCACTTAATGGTTATTTCATTGAATCAGTAGATTGACTAAAAGTCTAATTTTTACATTAAAAGAGGTAAGTAATGTCAAGGAAATAAGCATGTCAAATTGTCATTTATGACATCAGCCTCAGAACTTTGACATCATAGTAGGAGGGATCTTGACTACTGAGCAATTCTTAGGCTTCAAGGTGTTATGTACAGTGCTCTGCCAAATATGGTATACATGGCGGATTTCATTTCCAAGAAGTGAAGACAACTACGTGTTCACACCTATACAAAAACTTATTCAGGTATAAGTGATCATTCAAGAATCCATGAAATGAGGTAGTCATTTTTGTTAGCAAAGCAGTAGTTATTGAGAGGCAGAGAATCACCCCCCACTGGGATGGGACATGAGGGGGTTGCCGATGATGTAGTCTTTTATTATTACTATTGGGCCTGATTGTAGCACAACTACATACAATTTTTCGCTTTCTTTTGTTTAGAAATATTTGGATGTTTTAGTATATGTCACAGCCTTTGAGCTTTTTTTACTAACAGGATTTCAGCATCGCTTTAAGTAAGATCTTCGTCAAATTTTTCCAGAATTTTCAACTATCTAAATTTTTATTCTAATACGGAGTCCAAATACTTAATATATTGTAATTTTCTATGTTATTTTGGTTCATATATATTTGGCCCCATATTCTCTTTTTTCTGTGTGCCTGATTTTAAAAGCTTGGTAATTCAGAGTATCAGATTAATAGGATTATTTGTTGCAGAGTACAGCATTATGTCTTAGGTAGAAAAAATACTAGGGGATACAATGGAAATACTCTTCTAAAAATATAAATTGGGTTAAAATATGAAGGGAATGTGATTTTATATTTCCCTCAAATATATATGGGAAACTTTTCTCTAAGGATTGCACATTTGTAACATTTAATCAAAATTAACAGGCCAAAAATACAGAGTCCAACAAGAAAATGTAAACAAACTTTAAAAATGGAAAAAGCTGTATTAAATTTCGATACTGTTTTATTTTCTAAAATTGTTAATATGTATTGTGCATTCTGCCTTCTGAATAGCACTTAGTTACACTGAATCTCAAGGTTCTGTTTTCTAAGAATGATATAGTTCTGGAATCTCAAAAAGTTTCAATTTAGGCAGAAAAAACATTCAGAATTTATGTGAGAAAAACTGTAGTTGTCAATTTTGAAGGCAGATATATGCCATGTATTCTAACAATTAAAAGGAAAAGGAGTTATCATTGGAGTATTATACACTTCTTAAAAAATCAATCCCTGCATAATGAACATT
The DNA here is from genome assembly GCA_027257055.1 of Cephalopachus bancanus. Lineage (NCBI taxonomy): Eukaryota > Metazoa > Chordata > Mammalia > Primates > Tarsiidae > Cephalopachus > Cephalopachus bancanus. The sequence continues at coordinate 30,012 of JAPVLO010002101.1, forward strand.
TCTAGGCCCAACCTTGAATTTTAACCATTTTTAAAATAAAAAAATTAAAATTAGGATAAACACATAAAGTTAGTTGCATGTTTTGCAGCTTTTATTTATTTATTTTTACTCATTCATTTATTGTTTTATCAATTTTTTATGATATTGTGGGGTACAGTTAAGGGCTAGGTATATAAATATGTTTTTTTTTTGGCACCCTGTTGATAAGAGGTGTTTCCCCATCCCAAGACAGATGTTTTAAAACCGTTAATCCCATGTCCCCCCCCATAGTTTTCCACTATTGTCAGTCATTTTCTTATAGTATTACATTGGATGTTCAAGGTCCATTATGTTGGTGAGAACATGTGATACTCGGATCTTTATTTCTGTGGGAGGTCACTCAGTATTATAGACTCCAGTTCCATCCAGGTTGCTGCGAAATTCATAATTTTGTTCTTTTTTGTGGCTGTGTAGTATTCCATCGTGCATATGTGCCACATTTTTTTAACCCAGTTGTGTTTCGATTGGCAGCATTGTTGCTTCCAGCTTCTTGTTGTTGTGAACAATGCTTCTTGCTATTTTTGAACAATGCTGTGATAAACATACGTGTGCAGGTATATTTTTTATTGAGTGACTTCACTTCTTCAGGATATAATCCCCGTAGGGCGATTGCGGGGCATATGGGAGGTTGATATTTAGAGTTTTAGGAATCGCCAAACTGCTTTCCACAGAGGTTGAACTAGTTTACTCTCCCACCAACAGTGTAGCAGTTTTCCCTTTTTGCCCACCCTCTCCAGCAGCTGTTATTTTTTGAGATGTTGATAATTGCCATTCTGACTGGAGTTATGTGGTATCTCAGGGTGGTTTTGATTTGCATCTCTCTGATGATTAGTGAAGTTGAACATTTCTTCATGTGTCTGTTGGCTGCTCGGATGTCTTCCTTTGTGAAGTGTCTGTTCATATCTTTTGCCCATTTTATAATGGGGTTGTTTGTTTTTTTTTTTTTCAGCACGTTTGAGTTCCTTGTAGATCCCAAAATGTCAAGCCTTTGTCAGACCTGGTGTTGGCAAATTCTTTTTTCCAGTCTGTAGGCTGTCTCCCTGCTCTCTTGATGATTTCTTTGGCTTTGCAGAAGTTTGTCAGTTTAATAAGGTCCCACTTGTCTATCTTCTGTCTTATGACCTGCAAGTTTCGAGTTTTGTTCAGGAATTTGATGCCAGTTCCAATTTCCATTTGGGTATGTCCTTCATTTTCTACGGTTTTTATTGTTTGAGGTTTTACATTTAGGTCTCTGATCCATTTGGAGTTAACCTTTGTGCAGGGGTGCCACAGACCTGCTCCAGTCTGTTTCGGGGTACACCAAAGGTGGAGACAGCATGGGCGTTTGGGGGGGAAAAAGAAAAAGAGAGAGAGAGAGAGAGAGAGAGAGACTGGACTCCAGTCTAGTGCAGAAACGATGTGTGTTTATTGAGAATTACAATGGGTCTTTTATACACAAACTCAAATGTGGGAGGGGTGTTCCCACCCACCAGAAAACTTAATCCATGAAAACTTAATCAATGATTACTTTTAAACCGTTTCCATATGATAATCTTAAAATCCCATAACAAAGAATAACCTAATCTGTGACTGACATATTCTATAACCTTTTTCAACCTAAGCTGAAGTTAAACAATTCAATAGAAGCTTAAGTGTTTACATTACAAATGAAAGTGGCCCATCCCAAATGTTTGGAATGTGGTCCATTCCAAAGTTCACAGTGGGCTACATGCAAGTAATCCAGCCGCATTCTTTCAACAAAATGGCTGTCTTCTAAAACTATATTCTACAATGTACACCTTCAATAAATCCTACGATCAGGACCCAGAAGCCTGTGACCAATACTGAGGCTTTTAAAATGTGACACGAGTTTGAGTTATAAGATGTGTGAAAGCCAAAACTGAAGTTTGTAGAAGAATGGAAGCAATGAGTTTAAAGTTAGCTTGTGTTCATCCTGGTCTCAGAGTTTTTATGATTTGAGCTCACAGGAGCTTAATCTGGTTAGTGCTGAGTAGAAAGGGGGAGGAAATGGGGTAATAGCTCCCGAATTCATCCTAGTGGTATCAGGATAAAGGGCCCCTTCCCTACCCCTAACACTCAGCGGGCCTCCATGGCCGGCTCCCAACATCCCCCCCTTTTTTATTTTTAAGCACGAAACCATGAAACTCCATATTGCTCTTCTTTAGCACTCTGAAGATGATTGGGAGTAAACACAGCAACAAAAGAATCACTGCTCTGCAAATCCCCACATTGATGATTAGCAAATGATGCCTGGATTTCTTGATAAAGTTAGTAAGGTTATACTCAGGTCTGAATGGTTCCAAATTCCAAGTTACTTTATCCAAAGTATGGACAGATTTAAACTCAGAGTGACTTTGGGAGAGCCAATTTCTTTTTTAAGATCCCAAATTCTTGCCCTACTGCTAAAACTCCTTCTTCCAAAGCACTAACCTTATTTTCCAACTTCTAGTCTATAATTTCCTGAATAACTATGGCAATAGAAACGTTTTTAGATAGTCAATCAGCAAACGTAGTTGTATGGACTACCCTAGATAATGCTATACCCAAATGTAGCTATTAAAGCTGTAACTCCTAAAATTAAAAGTAGCCAAAAATCTTTTCTGTTTTTCTAAAAGAGCATTAACCTCATACAATATCTGTAAACCATATGCATCACACCAACGAGATGACAATTATACAAGAATCATAAAATAAGTGGTTGCTCAAGAATAAAAAAAACCTTCGTAAAAGTCATTAGTTAAGCAATTAGTTAAAAATACACCCAGTACAAGACACCTTATAAACATTGCTATGATACTAAATTTTTAACAACTTAGTACTTATTTCATACTAAAAACACATAAGAACTGCATTTCTAATGTGGTACTGCTGAGTTTGTCCAACAGGCCTAGACAGGCTGACTGGTTAAAGGGGCTTCGAGGGCTCTTCACAAATGAGTTGAATGGCTTGTCTGGCCCCCATTCATAGGAGTACCTTCCAGTTGCAGCAAGCGTAGTCATTAAAACCCAGTCACTAATATATAGTCTTGCACCAGGTACAGTATAGTCCACCTTAGAGTTATAAGCACAGTCTCTCCATTTCAGGAAGACAGTATCTTGCTGGATGAGTGACCAGTCCTTTTCCATGTCATTGAAGGGTAAGCAGGTACACTGAGAGGTGGTGTCCATTAAACACAATTGAACTGTTAGGGTCACAGCTGTGATTGAGCAAAGACATACTAGGATACAGGCCAACCCCCACTTCCTGTATCTCTGGAGTACAGATGGTGAAAGAGTTGCAGATCCCCTTGTCCGGGGTTTGGCATCGGATACAGTCACACTTAAAGCAGTATTGGTCCCTCAGCTGCTTCCGGCAGTCCTCATTGGTCATCAGACATCCAGGTAGCAGATGGTGAGCCCTTCTCCCACCTCGATGTCTCGGACTGCACGCAGTAAGTTTGTCTTATTTTTTTGGTCCTGCATTTTTTTCTCCCCCAGTTGTTAAAGACGTAAAAGGCTGTGTCCAATTGTTATAGTTGAGGGGTTTGTGGGCCCTTTTCTAATTTTTGGAGTTTGTGCCAGTGCTGAATGAGAGATAAAATACATCCAAAAGAATTTGTCCTTCTAGTCTAGTCTACTTATTAACACCTTTTTGTAGTTAGCTAACAGGATTCACTTATTGATTCCTTTACTTCTGTCTGTGAAAGTTGAACTTGAGAGAAATTTATCAAAGAAGACAACAAAGAAGAATTTTAAACATCCTTTTGTCTGAGCCACCCCCTTGAGAAGGGGGGTGAGAAGTCTGGAGTTTAGTGTTGGGTGCCGTGGCCTTTGTCACCCACCCCTTCTCCAAAGGTAAAAGAGAAAGACGGGAGGCTGGGGTCAGGTGCCATGGCCTTTGACACCTGCCCCTTCTCCGAAGCTAAAAGAGAAAAACTGAAAGTCAGAGCTAGGCACCCGGCCGTAGAAGCCTGCCCTTTTTCCCAGATAAAGGCGAAGGGACTCACAGAACAGATTACAAGAAAAAAGTAGTAGGGAAAGGAATTAGAGTTGTAGGAGGAATAGGGGAGGAAAAAGGGAAATGAAAACCCTATTTTGTTTATATTTTTCTCCAGCCTATTCCTTTGATTCAAAGAATTTATGCCATCCATCTCAGCCTTTGGGTTAGCCAATATCAGACTGTCTTTCCTCTTACAACCTGAAAAGGTCGTTTTATGCCCTGTTTGTTCCTTCCAAGTCCATTTTAAAGGGGTCACATCCTATTTGTAGCAATTGCGGTGTCACCTTGTCATCTGGAGTATACAGGAGCATGCCCCTTTGAGCAAGAATATCACATCCTCAAAGTGTAATGGGGATGGATGGAATGATGTAGGGACAAAGTTTCCTGAAGTTTCGTTATCTGTCCAATTTAAGATTTTAGAACTTTTGGCTACAGATGGCGCTCAACCAATACCAACAAGTCCTTATGAGGCTACTTGTGTTGGCCCGGAAGATGGCCAGTCTTTCCCCGCAATACAAAAAACATCAGCCCCCGTATCTAGCAGACCTTTAATTTTAACTCCTTGAATATATAAATCTTTAGAGGTTGGAGTTAGTAATTTCCCTTTGGGTAAGATTAGTTGGCTGTCAACTGACTCATATATTCCTTTTTCCCAACAATATATTTCTAGAAATATGAAACTGATTTGAATCCCCCTGCTGATTAACCGCCCTCTGGATCCTAACCCGATATTCAAATTCAGTTTTCCATAGTAAATAGGCTCCACCCGACAAAAAGCTTTTAGCAAGTTTTCACCAATCTTGTGGTGTCATCCATCGAGTGGCAAATTGTTCCAGAATAGTAATAGTCGTAGGACCATACTGAGTACAAGCCTCTTTTAAATTCTTAATCAATTTATATGGTGGCGGCTCCCCGTAAAGTGCCTCATTTACTGTGCCTTCTTCCAATAAGTTACTGGAAAGCAAGAAGACAAGGTAAAATCTCCCTCTTCTTCTGTCTTTTTTCTGGTTCACTGCATATGTACATTAGCCAGAGACACATACCCAGGTGTGAATTCTGGTGTTTTCACCTTATTTCTAGTAAAGGATATGGGAGGTGCCATGGCAACATTAGCAAGATTTTTTCACTTAAGATACCCAATCACTTCCCCCTCCAACTCCATTTGCTTCTTGGGGAAAAAATTTATCATCTACAGGAGGTGCAGAGGCTATGGACAGCAGAGGGAGTGTCTTTATTTTTTACCGGAATTTTAGAGAAATCGTGCTGTGGATTTAAAGCATCTGGATAATGTTCCATAAAGCTAAGGGATACAAAAGGCAAAAGGTAAGACAATTGGTTCCTGTATTGGACAATATGTTCAAAATACTACTAGATATGTTCCTTTCTTTAGATTCACTCTGGCCCATGATTCTATCACAGCTCTTAAACTGCTCATCCTTCCTTGCTCTGCCTGTCTCTACAGAGGGGTCTGTGGCACCCTGGGTGAGGTCCTATGGGTCCTGAAAAAGAAAAAGAAAACTTACCTTGAGGTCCACGTTCAGGGGCCACTTGCCACAGACCAGCCCCCGTGGGTTCAGGGTACCCCAAAGGTGGAGACAGCATCAGCGATTGGGGGGGGAAAAAAAAAGAGAGAGAGAGAGAGAGAGAGAGAAAGAGATTAGACTCCAGTCTAGTGCAGAAGCAATGCGTACGTTATTGGGGAAATTTCAATAGGTCTTTATACACAAAAACAAATGTGTGGGGTGTCCCCCCCCATCAGAAACCTTAATCTATGAAAATTATTCAGTGATTGCTTTTAAACACTTTTCATATGATAATCTTAAAATCCCATAACAAAGAATAACCTAATCTGTGATGACATATTCTATAAACCTTTTTCTTTTAAGCTGATTAATTTATGCCAAGTTAAACAATTCTATACAAACTTAAGTATTTACTTTACAAACGAAAGTGGCCCTTCCCAGAATGTTTGGGATGTGGTCCAGTCCAAAGTTCACAGTGGGCTACCTGCAAGTAACCCAGTCACGTTCTTTCAACAAAATGGCTGTCTTCTAAAACTAATTCTACAATTTACATCTTCAATAAATCCTACAATCATGATGCAGAAGCCTGTGACCAATATTAAGGCTCTTAAATGTGACACGAGTTTGAATTATAAGTTGTGTGAAAGCCAAAACTGCAGTTTGTGGAAGAATGGGAGTAATGAGCTTCTAAAGTTAGCTTGTGTTCATCCCCGGGCTCAGAGTTTTTATGTTTTGAGCTCACAGGAGCTTAATCTGGTTAGTGCTGAGTAGGAAGGGGGAGAAAATGGGAACAATAGCTCCCGAACACATCCTAGTGGTCTCAGGGTCAAGGATCCTTCCTGAACCCTAATGCTCAGTGGGCCTCCATGGCCAGCTCCCAACACGTGGGGATGATAGGGGTTCTGTTTCAATCTTCTGTATTGGTCAGCCAGTTTTTCCAGCACCATTTACTGAATAGGTTCTCTTCTGCCCAGTGGTAGGTGTTGGAGGCTTTGTCGAAGATGATTGGTTGAGAAAATTTAGGTTTTGCTTCTGGAATCTCAATTATATTCCATTGATCTATATGCCTGTTGCTACACCAATACCAAGCTGTTTTGATGATTGTAGCTTTATAGAAAAGCTTGAAGTCGGTAATGTGATACCACCTGCTTTGTCTTTTTTGCTGAGGATTGTTCTGGCTATTCTTGGACGTTTGTGTTTCCATATAAATTCCTGTGTTTTTTTTCTAGGTCTGAGAAAATCTTCCTGGTAGTTTGATGGGTATTGCATTGAAATTTTTAGATTGCCTTAGGTAAGATGGACATCTTCACAATGTTGATTCTTCCAATCCATGAGCATGGGATATTTTTCCACTTGTTTGTGTCATCTCTGATTTCTTTGAGCAGTGTTTTCTAGTTTTCATTGTAAAGGTCTTTCACGTCTCTGGTTAGGATGATGCCAAGGTATTTCATTTTTTTGTGACTATTGTGAATGGAATTGTGCTTTTTATTTGGGTTTCTGTTTGTTTATTATTGGTGTAAAGAAATGCGATTGTCTTTTGCACATTTATTTTGCAGCCTGAGACTTTGCCAAAGGCCGTTATCAGAATTTTGACAGATTCTCTTGGGTTTTCAAGATACACAATCATATCATCTGCAAAGAGAGATAACTTGACTTCCTCTTTTCCTATTTGGATACCCCTGATTGCCTTCTCTTCTCTTATTTCTCAAGCCAGGACTTCCAATAATATGTTGAACATGAGGGTTGAGTGTGGGCCTCCTTGTCTTGTTCCAGTTTTCAGGGGAAATGGTTCCAATTTTTGTCCGTTTAGGAATATGCTAGCTGTGGGTTTCTCATAGATGGTTTTTACTATTTTGAGTTATGCTCACCGTATGCCTAGATGTTCAAGGGTTTTTATCTAGAAGGGGTGCTGGATTTTATCAAAAGCATTTTCTGCATCTAATGATATAATCATGTGGTTTTTGTTTTGACATCTGTTGATATATTTAATTACATTTATGGTTTTATGAATGTTGAACCAGCCTTGCATCCCAGGAATGAAACCTACTTGATCATGATGGATGATTTTTGAGATGTATTGTTGAATCTGGTTTGATAGGATCTTGTTGAGGATTTTAGCATCTATGTTCATCAAAGATATTGACCTGTGGTTCTTTTTCTTTGTTGGATCTTTACTTGGCTTGGGTATCAATGTGATCTTGGCTTTGAAAAATGATTTGCGGAGAGTTCCATCTTTTTCAATTGCCTGGAATGCCTTCAGTAGGATTGGTAACAATTCCTCCTTAAATGTCTTGTAGAATTCTCCTGGAAAACTCTCTGGACCTGGACTTTCTTTTATGGGTCGTTTTCTTATTATGGAGCCATTTCCTTGATTGTTATTGGACTATAGGGTCTCAATTTCTTCTTGTTTCAATCTACGTAGGTTGTGTGAGGTTTTCAAGTTTGTGTACATACAAATGTACGTAGTAGTCTCCAGTGATCTTTTGTAATTCTTCAGGGTCAGATGTGACTTCATCTTTTTTGTTTCTGATTGTGCTGATTTGGGTTTTTTCTCGTTTTTTCTTGGTCAGTCTAGCTAGGGGACCATCGATCTTCTTTATTCTTTCAAAGAACCAGCTTTTTGTTTCATTGATTTTTTGTAATTTTTTTTTTTCTTCTGTGTGTGGGATTTGGGCTTTTATTTTGGTGATCTGGATTCTTCTGCTGAAGTTATGGTTTTTGTGGTCTTGCTTTTCCAGCATCCCTAGGTGGTTTGTTAGCCTGTTAATTTGTACCCCTTCCATTTTCTTCATGTGTGTTTGTAGGAATATAAATTCCCCTCTTACTACAACTTTTAAGTCGTCCCAGAGATTTTGGTAAGATGTTTCTTCATTTTCATTTGTTTTCAGGTATCTTTTGATCTTTGTTTTGATTTCATCATTGACCCAGGAGTTGTTTAGCATCATGCTGTTTAGTGTTCATGTCTTTGTGGGTTCTGGGGGGACCTTGTTGGTGTCAAAGTTTTGTTTTTTTTTTTTCCACTGTAGTCTGAGACGGTGCATGGTAGAATTTCGATCCTTTTAAATTTGATTATGCTTGATTTATGGACAATTATTTGCTCGATCTTAGAATACGTTCCATGTGGTGATGAGTAGAATGTGTATTCTCTGGTCTTTGGATGGAGTGTTCTGTAAGTAACATTCAAGTCCATTTGGTCCAAAGTTGCATTGAAGTTCCAGATCTCCTTGCGGATTTCTTGTCCTGATGATCTGTCTAGGGTTGTGAGAGTGGTATTAAAGTCCTCCATTATGATGGTGTTAGAGTCAATATCTTTCTTTAGTTTTCCTAGAAGTGACTTTATGAAAGTTGGCACACATCTGTTGGGTGCATACATGTTTAGGATAGTTAGTCTTGTTGATGGATTGAGCCTTTTATCATTATGTAGTGGTCTTCTGTATCTTTTTTGATTTTTAATAGCTTGAAGGTTATTTTGTCTGATATTAAGATTGCTACTCCTCCTTTCTTTTGTATTCCATTTGCCTGAAAGTTTGTTTCCCATCCTCTTACTTTGTGTCTGTGGGTGTCCTTTCTAGTGAGGTGAGTCTCTTGAAGGAAAATTGATTGTTGCCTGATGATATTTTATCCATTTTACCATTCTATGTTTTTTCAGTGGTGCATTTAGTCCATTCACATTTAGGCTAATAATTGAAATGCAAGAGTTGATCCCTGCCATACGGTTCTTACACAGTTGTTGTTCCTGTTTGTTTGTTGTCTTTCTTTGGGTTTTGGAGTTGGTCCATGTGTGTTTTTAATCTTTTGCCTGTACTCTTGTGAAGAATGTTGTCTTTTCTCCTTTTCTTCTGTGTTCAGTATTTTCTTAAGTGTTTCTTGTAGAGGTGGTGTGGTGACAGCAAAGGTTTTTGGGGTTTGGATATCTGGGAAAGATATCCCATTGAAAGGTATTTCAATTCTCCCTCACTAATGAAGCTTAGTTTGGCTGGGTAGGTTACTCTTGGTTGAAATTGTTTCTCTTTTAGAACTTGGAAGATAAGGCTCCAGCCTCTTCTAGCCTGAAGGGTTTCTGTGGATAAATCTGCTGCTATTCTAATTGGTCTTCCCTGGTAGGTAATCTTGCCATTTTCTCTTGCTGCCTTTAGGATTTTTTCTTTATAGCTACTTTGTTTAGGCGAATTATTATATGTCTGGGAGTTGATCTTCTCATTTGTTGTCTTGCAGGGGTTCTCTGAAATTCTTGTGCTTGAATTTTTTCATCAGTGCTGAGATGAGGGAAGTTTTCTTGGATGATTTCATGGAATGTTTGTTCTAATGTGACCTCCGACTCTCTCTCTCTCTCTGTGCCTCAGGAAGGCCAATTACTCTTAGATTGGGTCTCTTGAAGTAATCATTCAGCTCCTGAAGCTTTTGTCCTGACTTTTTGAGTTTCTTTTCTATGTTTTTGACAGTTTGGGTTAGTTCTGTATTTTGGTATTCAAGTTCTGAGATTCTTTCTTCTGCTTGGCTAATTCTGCTTTCCATGCTAATTAGTTTGTTATTTATTTTCATCACAGTATTCTTTACTGCTGTTATTTCTGTCATCAGTTCCTACTTATTTACCTGTTGTCTCTCCTCATTTTTTAAAATTCTCTCTATTAATGCCTTGATGCCTGGGTTTGTTGCTTGTAACCAGTCATTCTGGGGTCTCTTCATTGTTTGTGTTCTGAAGTCTTTTTTCTCAGTGTCTGACCACCCAAGGAATGTGTGTGAGCCCTGTCTTCTTCTTTTGGGTTTTCTCATTTTTGCGGATTTTCCCTCCCTATGTTTCACTTCCCTCCACTTTCCCGTCTTCTTTAATTCTGTTATTCATAAGTGGCAGGGTTTCTTTTACTTCTGTTTGTTCAATCTCCTATTCTTCCTAATATATTTCCTTTTGCTTTATTCAGTTTTGGAGTTGGACTGTGGGCTTGGGGCAGACCTTTTTGTAGTTTTGGGATTAAATTAAGGGGGAGCTGTGATTCAGATCCAGGTGTTCACCAACAGCTGTATGGCTAGTCTGAAACCCACTTCCCACTGCCTTGGAGTCTGTCCATGCAGTGGGGTTTTAGATTTACTCCCTTGGTTCCCCAGCAGGTGGTACTATCCCATCCTACAGTCCAGATGGGAGCGAGTCTGCAACAGATCACAACTTTCCATGGCAAGTTCACTGGTAGAGTTTCCCAAGCCTCTCTCTCAGCTAGGGGTGTGTGTGGCATGGCAGCAGGGAGCTCAGAAGATCCTGCTTGTGGGCTTCACAGTCTGAAGCCATGAGTGGCTTCAGGTATGAGCTGGGAATGACTGCAGTGGCTGCCCAGTTCTGTTGCAGTGACTGCAGGAGCCACTCAGTTCATCGTGATATCCATGTAGTGAAGGCGAGTGACAGTAGTGGCTGAGCCCCTGTGAAGTGCAGGCTGCGGAAGATGGGGTCTGCAGTCCCTGGGAGATTGCTAGGGTCTTTATGGGTGTTCTCTTTCGCAGAGAGTTTCACAGACCCTGGTGGCCATCACCATCTTCCTAGAAATCCTATTTATTTTAATTTTTAAAAGAACATGGGGTACAGTTCAGTGTTTGATATATAAACATTGATTATGCAAGGTCCCTGGTTGATGAGGTATGCCCCTCACTTCCTTAGCAGTATCCCTCCACTGCCAATCTCACCCCCTCAGCTAAAGAGCTTTCCACGACTACCAATCACTTTCTTACAGCACTTTCAGTGCTCAAGTTCAGTTCATGAGTGAGAACATATGGAACTCTATTGCTTGTTTCTGTAATAAATCACTGAAAACTACCTACCGCATATCCATCAAATGTTCTGCAAAATGCTTACATCTGTCATTTTAATGGCTGCATAATACTGCACTGTGAATATACCACATTTATTTTATCCACTCCTGTTTTGATGGGCAACATGGTTGGTACCATGTTGTTTGCACTTGTGATTAGAGTAGCAAAAAACATATTTGTGCAGGTATCTTTTCGGTAAAATTATTTGTGTTCCTCCAGATATATTCTCTAAAGAAGAATTACTGAGTCACAGGGTAGGTCAATATCTAGTCCCATTAGAAAACACCACACTCTTTCCCAAAGATGTTGCTCTACATTTCAGTCCACATGCAGTGAAGAAGCATTTATTTCTTCCCAAATAATTACCAGCATCTGTTACTGTTTGTTTTATTAGTGATGGCCAATCTTACAGGGGGTATGTGGTATTTCAAAGTGATTTCATTTGCATTTCTTTGATGATGAGTGAGGCTGGGCAATTTTAATGTGTTTGCTGGCTGCCCCATGTCTTCTTATGAAAAGTGTCCAATCACGTTTTTGTTTTTTTTTTTTTTTTTTTTTTTTTTGAGTTGGAGTCTCACTCTGTCGCCCAGACTGGAGTGCAGTGGCCGCTTCCGGCCACCGCAACCTCGACCTGCTGGGCTCCGGCGATCCTTCCGCCTCAGCCTTCCAAGTAGCTGGAATTACAGGCATGCGCTACCACGCCCGGCTGATTTTTTGATTTATTGTAGAGATGAGGTCTCGCTGCCCAGGCGGGTCTCGAACCCGCGGGCTCAGGCAATCCACTCACCTCAGCCTCCCAAAGGCGCGGGATTACAGGCTGAGCCACTGAGCCCGGCTCAATCGCGTATTTTGTACACTTCTTAAAGGGAATGTTTGTCTGATTTTTTTGAGTGTTTGCGTTTCTTGTAGATCCTAGATTATAGGCTTTTTTACAGATATATAGTTGGAGAATCGTTTTTCCCACTCTGTTGGCTGTATCCCTGTTCTTCTGATGGTTTCTTTTGTTTTGCAGAAGTATATTAATTTGATGAGATCCCACTTGTCTAACTTACTTTATACGGCATGGGTATTTAGGGTTCTGAAGACGAATTAGTGTCCGGTTCCAGTTTCCATAACAGTGTCTCCTGTGTTTTCTAAGATTATTATAATCTGGTGTTTTACATTTAGGTCTTTGATCCATTTAGAGTTAATATGTATGTTGATAGTTAGGGGTCCTGTTTCAACCATGTGCATGTGGTCAGCCTTTTCTGAGAATCATTAATGAATATGTTCACTATTACCCATTGGGTCTTCAAGGTTTTTCCAAAGATGAGTTGGTTGAGAATTTCAGGATTTAATTCTCTGTCCTGATCCATTGGCATAGGGACGTATTTTTGTACCAGTACCAGACTGTGTTGTTTTCTGTAAACATACAGCCAAGTTTGAAGTCTGCAACAGTGATACCTCCTGCTTTGTTTCTTTTGATAAGATTATTTTGGCTATTCTTGATTGTTTTTGGTTTCATATGAATTCCTTTTTTTTTTTTTTTGAGTTGGAGTCCCACTCTGTCACCCAGACTGGAGTGCAGTGACTGCTCCTGGACACCGCAGCCTCGATGTGCTGGGCTGCGGAGATCCTTCCACCTCAGCCTTCCAAGTAGCCTGATTGACAAGCATGCACTAGCATGCCCTGCTGATTTTTGGATTTATTATAGAGATGAGGTCTCACTGCCCAGGCCAGTCTCTAACCTGCAGTCTCAGGCAATCCACTCACCTCAGCCTCCCAAATTTGCGGGATTACAGGCTGAGCCACCGAGCCCAGCTCATATGAATTCTTTATTGTAATATCCAGGTCTGAGAAGAATGATGTTCACTTAATAGTTATTTCATTGAATCTGTAGATTGCCTAAAAGGCTAATTTTTACATTAAAGAGGTAAGCAAAGTCAGGGAAACAAGCATGTCAAACTGTCATTTATGACATCAGTCTCAGAACTTTGACATCATAATGGGAGGGACCTTGACTACTGAGCAATCCTTAGGCTTCAAAGGCTTGTGTACAAGGCTCTGCCAAATGTGGTAGACTTGGTGGAATTCATTCCCAAGAAGTGAAGAAAATCATGTGTTCACATCTAACCCAAAAACTTCTCCGGAGATAAGTGACCATTGAAGAATCCACTAAACGAGTTAGTCTTTTCTTGTTAGTAAAGCAGTATATATTGAGAGGATAGAGAAAACTTCACACTGGGAAGGGACCTGAGGGGGCTGCCTATGATGTAGTCTTTTATTATTATGCTCACCAAATCCTATTGGAGCTTGGTTATAGCACAACCACATACTATTTTAGCACTTTTGTTAGTTTAGAAATTTTTGGATGTTTTTAGTATTATGTCACAGACTTTGAGCCGTGTTTCTAACAGGATTTGAACTTCACTTTAGCTAAGATCATCGTAAATTTACTAGAATTTTCAATATCTAAATTTTTATACTAATGCAGAGCCCAAATACTTAATATATTGTAAATCTCCATGTTATTTTGGGTTATATATATTGGGCCCCAAATTCTCATTTTTCTGTGTGCCTGATTTTAAAAGCTTGGTGATTAAAAGTATCAGATTAATCAGATACTTTGTTCCAGAGTACAGCATTATGTCTTAGGTAGAGAAAATACTAGGGAATTCAATGGAAATACCCTTTTCAAAATATAAATTGGGTTAAAATACAAAGGGAATGTGATTTTATATTTCCCTCAAATATATAAGAAAAACTATTCTCTAAGAATTGCACATCTGTAAAATTTAATCAAAGTTAACAAGCTGAAAATACAGAGTGCACGAAGAAAATGTACACAAATTTTAAGATTGGAAAAAGCTGTATTAAATAAAAATACTGTTTTATTTTCTAAAAAATTTTAAGATTTATTATGCATTTTGTCTTCTGAATAGCACTTAACTGAATCTTAAGGTTCAATCATCTAAGAATCATATAGTTCAGGAATCTCAACAAGTTTCAATTTAGGCAGAATAAAACATGAAGAATTTGTATGAGAAACACTGTATTTGTCAATTTGGAAGGCAGAATTATACATGTATTTTAACGTATTAAAAGGAAAAGGAGTTATCTAAGAGTATTATACACTTCTTAATAAATCAATCCCTGCACAATGAACCTTTCTATACACAACGCTGAATTATAAACATATTTAAAATAAAAAATAAACAAAAGATGTCAATTGCATGTTTTAACAGATTTCATGTATTTATTTATTTATTTAAAAAGTGGGTACAGTTCAGTGTTAGATATAAAAACATTGATTATGCAGGGACCCAGGTTGATGAGGTATGCCCCTCGCTTCCTCAGCAGTATCCCTCCACAGCCAATCTCACCCACCTAAGAGTTTTCCACGACTGCTAATCATTTCCTTACAGCAGTATAAGTGATCAGGTGCAGCTCAAGAGTGAGAACATATAGAACTCTGTTGTTTGTTTCTCTGATAAAAGAGTGAAAACGATCTACCTCACATCCATCAAACGTTCTGCAAAATCCTTATATCTGTCCTATTTTATGGCTGCATAATATTCCACTTTGTGTATACCACATTTATTTTATTCATTCCAGCTTTGATGGGCAACATGGTTGGTAGCATGTTATTTGCAATTGTGATTAGAGTTGCAAAAAACATATTTGTGCAGGTATCTTTTCGGTAAAATGATATGAGTTCCTCCAGGTATATTCTCTACAGGGGAATTACTGAGTCAATATCTTGGCCTTTAGAAACCACCACACTGTTTTCTAAAGATGTTGCTCTACTTTTGAGTCCACATGCAGTGTAGAAACATTTATTTTTTCCAAAATTCTTACCAGCCTCTCTTATTGTTTGTTTTATTAATGATGGCCTGTCTTACAGGGGGTATGTGGTATTTCAAATTGGTCTCATTTGCATTTCTTTGATGATGAGTGAGGCTGAGCAATTTTCATGTGTCTGCTGGCTGCTCGTATCTCTTCTTATGAAAAGTGTCCAATCACCTATTTTGCATACTTATTAAAGAGAATGTTTGTCTGATTTTTCTGAGTGTTTGTGTTTCTTGTAGATCATAGATATTTTGATTTTTAGACATATATAGTAGGAGAATAGTTTTTCCCACTCTATTGGTTTTATCCCTACTCTTCTAATGGTTTCTTTTGTTTTGCAGAAGTATATTAATTTGATGAGATCCCACTTTTCTAGCTTACTTCTTATGGCATGGGTTTTTAGGGTTCTGAAGAGGATTAATTTCCAGTTCCAGTTTCCATAACAGTGTCTCCTGTGTATTCTAAGGTTTTTATAATTTGGTGTTTTACATTTAGGTCTTTGATCCATTTAGAGTTAATGAGTATGGTGATAGTTATGGGTCTTTGTTTCAACCTTATGCATGTGTTCAGCCTTTTCCCAGAACCATTTCCTAAATATGTTCTTTATCCAGTGGATTTTGGAGGTTTTTTTCAAAGATGAGTTGGTTGACAATTTGAGGATTTCATTCTCTGTCCTGATCCATTGGCCTATGGACCTATTCTTGTTCCAATACCAGACTGTGTTGATTACTGTAAACATATACTAAAGTTTGAAGTCTGGAACAGTGATAGCTCCTGCTTTGTTACTTTTGATAAGATTCTTTTGGCTATTCTTGATTTTTTTGTTTCATATGAATTTTTTTTTTCTAGTTGTAGTCTCACTCTCTCACCCAGACTGCAGTGCAGTAGCTGCTGCAGGCACCCTCAACATCACTCCGGTGTACTCCGGTGATCCTTCCATCTCAGCCTTCCAAGGAGCCAAAATGACAGGCATGCACTACCACGGCCTTATCATTTTTTCATTTATTGTAGTAATGAGGTCTCACTGCCCAGGAGAGTCTTGAACCTGCGGGCTCAGGCAATGCACTCACCTCAGCCTCCCAAAGGCCCGTGATTACAGGCTGAGCCACCGAACCCTGCTCATATGAATTCTTATTATAATTTCCAGGTCTGAGTAGAATGATGTTCACTTAATGATTATTTCATTGAATCTGTAGATTGCCTAAAAGAGTAATTTTTACATTAAAGAGGTTACTAATGTCAGGGAAACAAGCGTGTAAAATTGTCATTTATGACATCAGCCCCAGAATTTTGACATTATAATCGGAGCTGCATTGATTACTGAGCAATCCTTAGGCTTCAAGTCCTGTGTAGAGTGCTCTGCCAAATGCGGTAGACATGGTGAATTTCATTTGCAAGAAGTGAAGAAAACCATGTGTTCACACCTATCCAAAAAGTTCTCCAGGGATAAGTGACCATTAAAAATCCACTAAAGGAGATACTCTCTTTTTTGTAAGTCGGTATTTATTGAATGGACAGATAAATTCCTTCACTGGGAGGAGACCTGAGGGCATTGCCCAAGAGGTAGTTTTTTATTATTATGGACACTAAAACCTGTTTGAGCTTGGTTATAGCAAAACCACATACTATTTTAGCACTTTCTATAGTTTAGAACATTTTGGATGTGTTTAGTATTATGTCACAGCCTTTGAGCCATTTTTATAACAGGATTTGAACATTGCTTTAGCTAAGATCATCAATTTTCCAGAATTTTCAATTATCTAAATTTTTATACTAATGCAGAGCCCAAATACTTACTACTTTGTAAATCTCCATGTTATTTTGGTTTATGTATATTGGGCCCCATATTCTCTTTTTTCTGTGTGCCTGATTTTAAATACTTGGTAATTAAAAGGATCAGATTAATCGAATACTTTGTTGCAGACACAGCATTATGTCTTAGGTAGAGAAAATACAAGGGTATTCAATGGAAATACTCTTTTAAAAATATAAATTGGGTTAAAATAAAAAGGGAAGCCATTTATACTTCCTTCAAATATATAAGGAAAACTTTTCTCTAAGGATTGCACATCTGTAACATTTAATCAAAATTAGCAAGCAGAAAATACAGAGTGCATCCAGAAAATGTACACAAATTTTAAGAATGGAGAAACCTGTATTAAATTACTATACGGTTTTATTTTCTAAAATCTTTCAGATTAATCATGCATTCTGCCTTCTGAATAACACTTAGGTACACAGAATCTCAAGGTTCAGTTATCTAAGAATGTATAGATCTGCAATCTCAACAAGTTTCAATTTAGGCAGAATAAAACATTCAGGTTTTATGTGAGAAACACTGTAGTTGTCAATTTTGAAGGCAGATTTATAGCAAGTATTCTAACATATTAAAAAAAGAAAAAGAGTTATCATTGGAGTTTTATACACTTCTTAAAAACCAATCTCTGCATAATGAACATTTCTATGCCCAACCCTGAATTACATCCATTTTAAAGTAAAAAAAAAATAAAAATAGAGTAATATAATAAAGTCAGTTGTTAGTTTTACAGTTTCATTTATTTATTTATTTATTTTAATTTTTTTAAGAAATGTGGGGTACAATTCATAGTTAGACATACAAACATTGATTATGTAGGGTCCCTGGTTATTGAGGTATGCTCCTTGCCCCCTTAGCAGTATCCCTCCACAGCAAATCTCACCCCTCTCCCTAAACAGTTTTCCACGACTGTCAATCACTTTCTTACAGCACTATAAGTGATCAAGTTCAGCTCATGAGTACATATGGAACTCTGTTCTTTTTTCTGTGATAAATCACTGAAAACGACCTACCTCATATCAACCGAACGTTCTATAAAATCCGTTTATCTGTCCTTTTTTTCTGGCTGCATAATATTCCACTGTGTATATACCACAATTATTTATCCATTCAAGCTTTGATGGGCAACATGGTTGGTACCATGTTGTTTGCAATTGTGATTGGAGCTGCAAAAAGCATACTTGTGCATGTATCTTTTCGGTAAATGATTTGAGTTCCTCTAGGTATATTCTCTATAGGGGAATTACTGAGTCACATGGTAAGTCAATATCTTGTCCCTTTAGAAACCACCACACCCTTTTCCAAAGATGTTGCTCGACTTTTCAGTTCACATGCAGTGTAGAAGCATTTATGTTTTCCCAAATCCTTACCAGCCTCTGTTATTGTTTGTTTTATTAATGATGGCTAGCCTTCAGGGTGTATGTCATATTTCAAAGTGGTCTCATTTGCATTTCTTTGATGATGAGTGAGGCTGAGCAATATTCATGGGTCTGCTGGCTTCCCGTATCTTTTCATATGAAAAGTGTCCAATCACGTATTTTGCACACTTTTCAAAGGAAACGTTTGTCTGATTTTTCTGAGTGTTTGAGTTTCTTGTAGATCCTAGATATTATGCTTTTTTATAGATATATAGTTGGAGAATCGTTTTACCCACTCTATTGGGTGTATCCCCTGCTCTTCTGATCATTTCTTTTGTTTTGCAGACATATATTAATTTGATGATTTCCAACTTGTCTAACTTGCATCTTACGGCATGGGTATTTACGGTTCTCAAGAGGAATTTGTTTCCGGTTCCAGTTTCCATAATGATGTCTCCTGTATTTTCTAAGATTTCTATAATTTGGTGTGTTACGTTTAAGTCTCTGATCTATTTAGAATTAATGTGTATGGTGATAGGATTCCTGTTTCAACCTTTTTCATGTTTTCTGCCTTTTCCCAGCACCATTTATTGAATATGTTCGCAGTTAACCAGGGGATCTTGGAGTGTTTTTCAAAGATGAGTTGGTTGAGAATTTGAGAATTTCATTCTCTGTCCTGATCCATTGGCCTCAGGACCTATTCTTGTACCAATACCAGGCTGTGTTGATTACAGTAAACATATAGAAAGTTTAAAGTCTGGAACAGTGTTAGCTCCTGCTTTGATACTTTTGGTCAGATTTATTTGCTATTCTTGATTGTTTATGATTTGTGATGATTTTTTTTTTTTTAGTTAGAGTCTCACTCATTCACTGAGACTGGAGTGCAGTGGCCGCTCCCAGTCATGGCAGCCTCGACCTCCTGGGCTCTGTCGATCAATCGCCTCAGCTTTTCATGTAGCCTGAATGACAAGCATGCACTACCACGTCCGTCTGATTTATTGATTTATTGTAGAGATGAGGTCTCCCCTGGCCAGGTAGGCATCAAACCTGAGGGCTCAGGCAAACCACTCACATCAGCCTCGCAAATGCACAGGATTACAGGCTGAGCCACCGAACCTGGCTCATATGAATTCTTTATTGTAATTTCCAGATGTGAGAAGAATGATGTTAACTTATTGATTATTTCATTGAACCTGTAGATTGCCTAAAAGGCTAATTATTACATTAAAGTGGTAAGTATAATCAGGGAAACAAGCATGTCAAATTGTCAATGATGACATCAGCCTCAGAAATTTGACATCATACTATGAGTGACCTTGACTACTGAGCAATCCTTAGGCTTCAAGTGCTTGTGTACTGTGCTCTGCCAAATGCGGAAGACATGGTGGATTTCATTCCCAAGAAGCGAGGAAAACCATATGTTCACACCTATCCAAAAACTTCTCCACTGATAAGTGACCATACAAGAATTAGTGCAACCTCTGTGGAAAGCAGTGTGGCGATTCCTAAAACCTCTAAAAATTGACCTTCCATATGACCCTGCAATCCCCCTACTGGGAATATACACTGAAGAACAAAAATCACTCTATAAAAAAGATACCTACACATGTATGTTTATCGCAGCATTGTTCACAATAGCAAGAACCTGGAAACAACCCTGCTGCCCATCAAAAGAGGACTGGATTTTAAAAATGTGGTACATATACACGATGCAATACACGCAGCCATAAAAAAGAACAAAATCATGAATTTCGCTGCAACCTGGATGGAACTAGAGTCTATAATATTGAGTGACCTCTCACAGAAACAAAGATCCGAATATCACATGTTCTCATTCATATAATGGACCTTGAACATTCAATGCAATAGTATAAGAAAATGACTGATGGTACTGAGAAGCTATGGGGGGAGGGGGATGAGATTAACAGTAGCAAATATCTGTCGGGGGATGGGAAAACACCTCTTATCAACAGGGTGCCTGAATAAAACGTAATTGTACACCTAATCCTTAACTGTACCCCACAAAACCATAATAAAAAATACTGATTAATGAAAAAAAAAGAATTCTCTAAAAGAGGTGGTCTTTTTTATTTTTTTAAAGCAGTCTTTATTGAGGACCAAGAAACACCCAAACTGAGAGGGGACCTGAGGGCTTTGCCCACGTGGTAGTCTTTTATTATTATGGTCACGGAGTCATGTTGGAGCTTGGATATAGCACAACCAAATAATATTTTAGTACTTTCTTTAGTGTAGAAACTCTTGGATGTTTATAGTATTGTGTAACATCCTTTGAGGAGTTTTTCCTACAGGATTTGAACTTTGCTTTTGTTAAGATCATAATCAATTTTCCAGAATATTCAATTACCTAAATTTTTATACTAATGCAGAACCCAATTACTTACTACTTTGTAAATCTCCATGTTTTTTTGTTTTTTATATATTGGGCCCCAAATTCATTTTTTTCTGTGTACCTCATTTAAAATTCTTGGTGATTAACACTATCAGATTAATCGGATAGTTTGTTGCAGAGTACAGCATTATTTCTTAGGTAGAGAAAATACTAGGGGAGTCAATGGAAATACCCTTTTAAAAATATAACTTGGTTTAAAATATAAAGGCAATGTGATCTTATATTTCCTTCAAATATATAAGGAAATCTTTTCTCTAAGGATTGCACATCGGTAACATTTAATTAAAATTAACAAGCAGAAAATACAGAGTGCACGAAGAAAATGTTCACAAATTTTAATGATGGAAAAAGCTGTTTTAAATTAGGATACTGGTTTATTTTCTAAAATTTTTGATTTATTATTCATTCTGTCTCCTGAATAGCATTAGGTACACTGAATCTCAGGTTCAATCATCTAAGAATGATATCGATCTGGAATCTCAAAAAGTTTCAAATTAGGCAGAATAAAACATGCAGAATTCATATGAGAAACACTGTAGTTTTCCATTTTGAAGGCATAATTATACGATGTATATTAACGTATTAAAAGGAAAATGAGTTATCTTAGAGTATTATACACTTCTTAATAAATAAATCCCTCAATAATGAACATTTCTATACACAAAGCTGAATTATAAACATTTTTATTGTAAGATAAAATAAAAAAATGAAGTCAGTGGCATGTTTTACAACTTTCATTTATTTATTTATATATTATAATTTTTTTTAAATGTGGGGTAAAATTTAGAGTGAGATATGCAAACATTGATTATGCAGGGTCCCTGGTTGATGAGGTATGCCCCTCCCTTCCTTAGCAGTATCTCTCCAATACCAGTCTCGCCCACGTCCTAAACCGTTTTCCGTGACTACCAATCATTTTCTTACAGTACTATAAGTGGTCAATTTCAGTTCATGTATGAGAACATATGGAACTCTGTTCTTTGTTTCTGTGATAAATCACTGAAAATGGCTTACCTCATATCCATCAAACGTTCTGAAAATCCTTCTATCTGGCCTTATTTATGGCTGCATAACATTCCACTGTGTATATACCACATTTATTTTATCCTTTCCAGCTTTGATGGGCACCATGTTTGGTACCACTTTTTTTTGCAGTTGTTGTTAGAGCTGCGAAAACATACTGGTGCAGGTATCTTTTTGATAAAATGATTTGAGTTCCTCCAGGTATATTCTCTACAGGGGGTTACTGAGTCACATGGTAGGTCAATATCTTGTACCTTCAGAAACCACCACACTCTTATCCAAATATATTGCTCAACTTTTTAGTCCACATGCAGTGTAGAAGCATTTATTTTTACCCAAATCCCTACCAGCCTGTGTTATTGTTTGTTTTATTAATGATGGCCAGTCTTACACATGGTGTGTGGTATTTCAAAGTGGTCTCATTTGCATTTCTTTGATGATGAGTGAGGCTGAGCAATTTTCATGTGTCTGCTGGCTGCCTGTATCTCTTCTTATGAAAAGTGTCCAATCACCTATTTTGCACACGTTTCAAAGGGAATGTTTGTCTGAGTTTTCTGATTGAGTTTCTTGCAGATCGTAGATATTATGCTTCTTTATAGATATATAGCTGGAGAATCATTGTTCCCATTTTTGTTGGCTGTATCCCTTCTCTTCTAATGGCTTCTTTTGTTTTGAAGAAGTATATTAATTTGAAGAGATCCCACTTGTCTAACTTACTTCTTACGGCGTGGGTATTTAGGGTTCTGAAGAGGAATTAGTTTCCAATTCCAGTTTCCATAATGGCGTCTCCTGTGTTTTCTAAGATCATTATAATTTGTTGTTTTAAGTTTAGGTCTTTGATCCATTTAGAGTTAATGTGTATGGTGATAGATAGGGGTCCTGTTTCAATCTTGTGCATGTGTTCAGCCTTTTCCCAGCACCATTTACTGAATATGTTCGCCATTACCCAGTGGATCTTGGAGGTTTTCAAAGATGAGTTGGTTGAGAATTTGAGGATTTCATTCTCTGTCTTGATCCATTGGCCTATGGATCTAATCTTGTACCAATACCAGGGTGTGTTGATTACTGTAAACATACAGTAAAGTTTGAAATACAGAACTAAGATAGCTCCTTTTTTTTTTCTTTTGATAATATTCTTCTGGCTATTCATGATTGTTTATGGTTTCATATGAAGTCCTTTCTTCTTTTTTTTGAGTTGGAGTCTCACTCTTTTGCCCAGACTGGAATGCAGCGGCCGCCCCCGACCACCGCATCCTCGACCTGCTGGGCTCCTGTGATCCTTCCGCCTCAACCTTCCACGTAGCCGGAATTAAAGGCATACGCTACCACGCCCGGCTGATATTTTGATTTATTGCAGAGATGAGGGCTCACTGTCTAGGCGGGTCTCGAACCCGCAGGCTCAAGGAATCCACTCTCCTCAGCCTCCCAAAGGCGCAGGATTACAGGCTGAGACACTGAGCCTTTTTTTTCTATTCTGTTGCCTGTATCCCTACTCTTCTGATGGTTTCTTTTGTTTTGCAGAAGTATATTAATTTGATGAGATCCCACTTGTCGAACGTGCTTATTAACGCATGGATATTTAGGGCTCTGAAGAGGAATTAGTTTCCAGTTCCAGTTTCCCTAATGGTGTCTCCTGCGTTTCCTAAGATTATTATAATTTGGTGTTTTACGTTTAAGTCTTTGATCCATTTAGACTTAATGTGTATGGTGAAAGATAGAGGTCCTGTATCAGTCTTGTGCATGTTGTTAGCCTTTTCCCAGCACCATTTAATGAATGTGTTCTAAATTACCGAGTGCGTCTTGGAGGTTTTTTTCAAATATGAGTTGGTTGAGATTTGAGGATTTTATTATCTATCCTGATCTATTGGCCTATGTACCTATTCTTGTACCAATACCAGTCTGTGCTGATTATTGTATACCTATAGTAAATTTTGAAGTCTGGAAATGTGATAGCTCCTTCATTTCTTCTTTTGATAAGATTCTTTTGGCAATTCATGATTGTTCATTTTTTTTGTTAATTTTTTATTGTAAGTTCCAAGTCTGAGAAGATAGATATTAACCTTATGGTTATTTCATTGAATCTGTAGATTGACAAAAAGGCTCATTTTTACATTTAAAGAGGGAAACCAGTTTGTTAAATTGTAATTTATTACATCAGTCTCAGAACTGTGACATCATAATGGGAGGGACCTTGACTACTGAGCAATCCTTAGGTTTCAAGCACTTGTGTACAGTGCTCTGACAAATGTGGTAGACATGGTGGATTTCAGTCCCAAGAATAGAAGAGAACCATGTGTTCACAACTATCCAAATATTTCTCCAGGAATAAGTGACCATTCAAGTTCCTGTAAATCAGGTAGTCTTTTTTTTAAAAAGCAGTCTTTATTGAGGACTGAGATATTCCCAAACTGAGAGGGGACCTGAAGGCATTGACCACGAGGTAGTCTTTTATTGTTATGGTCACGGAGTCCTCTTGGAGCTCGGTTATAGCACATCCAAATAATATTTTAGAACTTTCTTTAGTTTAGAAACTCTTGGGTGTTTTTAGTATTGTGTAGCATCCTTTGAGCAGTTTTCCTACAGGATTTAAACTTTGCTTTTGCTAAGATCATAATCAATTTTCCAGAATTTTCAGTTATCTAAATTTTTATACTAAAGCAGAGCCCAAGTACATACTACTTTGTAAATCTCCATGATATTTTGGTTTATATATTTTGGGCCCCGAATTCTCTTTTTTCTGTGTGTCTCATTTTAAGTGCTTGGTGATTAAGAGTATCAGATTAATGGGATACTTTGTTGTTGAGTACAGCATTATGTCTTAGGAAGAGAATATCCTAGGGGATTCAATGGAAATACTCTTTTAAAAATATAAATTAGATTAAAATATAAAGAGAACGTGATTTTATATTTCCTTAAATTTATAATGGAAGCTTTTCTCTAAGGATTGCTCATCTGTAACGTTTAATCATAATTAACAAGCAGAAAATATAGAGTGCACCAAGAAAATGTACATAAATTTTAAGAATGTATAAAGCAGTATTAAATTACGATACTGTTTTATTTTCGAAAATTTTTAAGATTTATTATGCATTCTGCATTCCCAATCGCACTTCGGTACACTGTATCTCAAGGTTCAGTTTTCTAAGTATGATATAGATCTGGAATCTCAACAAGTTTCAAATTAGGCAGAATAAAACATTCAGAATTTAGGTGAGAAACACTGTAGTTGTCAAGCTTGAAGGCAGAATTATACCATAGATTCCAACGTATTAAAAGGAAAAGGAGTTTTAATTTGCATATTATAGAATTTTTAAAAATCAATACCTGCAAAATGAACATTTCTAGTCCCAACTCTGAATTGTACCCATATTTAGAGTAAAAAAATGAAAATAACAAATAGAATAAACACATTCAGTTGCATGTTTTACAGCTTTCATTGATTTACTCATTTAATTATTTATTTTAATTTTTAAAAAAATGTTTGGTACAATTCAGAGTTAGATATACAAACATTGATTTTGCAGAGTCCCTGTTTGGTGAGGTATGCCCCTCCCTTACTTAGCAGTATCTCTCCACTGCCAATCTCACCCCTCCCCCAAAATAGTTTTCCCCTAGTACCAATCACTTTCTTACAGAATTATAAGTGATCAAGTTCAGTTCATGAGTGAGAAC
>JAPVLO010002102.1:0-43010 GCA_027257055.1 Cephalopachus bancanus
GCGCTACCACGCCCGGCTGATTTTTTGATTTATTGTAGAAATGAGGTCTCGCTGCCCAGGCGGGTCTCGAACCCGCGGGCTCAGGCAATCCACTCACCTTAGCCTCCCAAAGGTGTGGGATTACAGGCCGAGCCACCGAGCCCAGCTCATAATTTTTTGATTTATTGTAGAGATGAGGTCTCGCCAAGTTGCCCAGGCGTGTCTCGAACCTGCGGGGCTCAAGCAATCCACTCACCTCAGCCTCCCAATGGCGCGGGATTACAGGCTGAGCCACCGAACCCAGCTAGAAAACCTACTTTTATTTATTTTTTTCTTTCTTTTTTTTTTTTTTTATTTGAGTTGGAGTCTCACTCGGTGGCCCAGACTGGAGTGCAGTGGCCGCTCCCGGCCACCGCAGCCTCGCCTGCTGGGCTCCAGCGATCCTTCCGCCTCAGCCTTCCCAGTAGCAGGAATTACAGGCATGCGCTACCATGCCCGGCTGATTTTTTGATTTATTGTAGAGATGAGGTCTCGCTGCCCAGGCGGGTCTCGAACCCGTCGGGCCCAGGCAATCCACTCACCTCAGCCTCCCAAAGGCACGGGATTACAGGCTGAGCCACCGAGCCCAGCTTTTTTTTTGTTTTTGAGTTGGAGTCTCACTCTGTCACCCAGACTGGAGTGCAGTGGCCGCTCCCAGTCACCGCAGCCTCGACCTGCTGGGCTCCAGCGATCCTTCTGCCTCAGCCTTCCAAGTAGCCGTAATTACAGGCATGCGCTACCATACCCAGTTGATTTTTATTTATTTATTTATTTATTGTAGAGATGAGGTCTTGCTGCCCAGGTGGGTCACGAACCCGCGGGCTCAGGCAATCCACTCACCTCAGCCTCCGAAAGGCGCGGGATTACAGGCTGAACCACCGAGCCCGGCTGAAAACCTACTTTTGAAAGGTAGGTAATGGCTACCATGTTTCCTAGCTTTGGCCCCCTCCCCTGAATTGGGGAGATGAATCTCTCCTCTCTCTCATTTACTTCCTCAATGAACTTTGCTTGAAAACTTTGAAGAAAAAAAAAATACGTAGATAAAAACAAAAGAGCCAGCAAAGGAAAATGGGTAACTCCATATTGCATTCCAAATTAAGCCCCTTTACAATCTTACCATAATTTATCAAGTTTTAGTGTAAAAGACTAAGAGTCGAAAGACAAGGTCTAGTCCTAATTTTGTAACTAAATAAATGTATGACGTTCAGGAAGTCACTTCACCTCTGTGAGCTTCATGTTCATCTGCAAAATGAAATTAAATAGCACACAAAATAAGCCTTTTTTGTTTGTTTGTTTGTTTGTTTTTCTTTGTAAGTCTTACACTGTTGCCCAGGCTGGAGTGTAGTGGCATGCTCACAGTGACCACAGCCTCAACCTGCTGGGCTCAGGCGATCCTTCCACCTCAGCCTTCCAAGTAGCTAGAAATACAGGCATGGGCCACCATGCCCAGCTAATTATTTTTTTTTTTTTGAGTTGGAGTCTCACTCTGTCACCCAGACTGGAGTGCAGTGGCTGCTCCCGGCCACCGCAGCCTCGACCTGCTGGGCTCTGGCCATCCTTCCGCCTCAGCCTTCTGAGTAGCTGGAATTACAGGTGCGCGCTACCACGCCCGGCTAATTTTTTGATTTATTGTAGAGATGAGGTCTCGACTGCCCAGGCGGGTCTCAAACCCACGGGCTCAGGCAATCCACTCACCTCAGCCTCCCAAAGGCGCAGGATTACAGGCTGAGCCACCAAGCCCGGCTTAATTTTTTAATATATTGTAGAGACAAGATCTCATTATTGTTGCCCAGGCTGGTCTCGAACACCTGGACTTAAGCAATCCTATTGCCTTCATCTCTCAAAGTGCTGGGATTACAGTTGTGAGCCACCACACCCGGCTAAAACAAGTCTTAGTAGAGTTAAAAAGATTGAGATCATACAAAGCATCTTTTTCTATATTACAATGGAAAAAAACTAAAAATCAGTAACAGAAGGAAAACTGAAAAATTCACAAATATGTGGAAATTAAATAGCACACACTCTCTCTCTTTTTTTGAAAGCAGGATTTACTGAGAGAACAGAAAAGCTCCCACAGTGGGAGGGGACCCGAGGGGGTTGCCCAATAGCATACTCTTAAACAACCAATAAGTCAAAGAAGAAATCATAAGACAAATTAGAAAATACCTGTACTGGCCGGGCTCGGTGGCACACATCTGTAGTCCGTCCCAGCTACTCTGGAGGCTGAGGTAGGAGGATCACCTGAGCCCAGAAGGTTGCAGTTGTGGTGAGCTGTGATCATGCCATGGCACTCTAGCCTGAGCAACAGAGTGAGACTCTTGACTGAGGGGAAAAAAAAAAGATAATAGTATTACTCAAAATGATCTTCAGATTCAATACAGTCCCTATCAAAATTCCAATGACCACTGCTAAATTTGACTGGCTTTAAAAAATGAATCCAGTGGCAGCCAGGCTCGGTGGCTCAGCCTGTAATCCCGTGCCTTTGGGAGGTTGAAGTGAGTGGATTGCCTGAGCCCGCGGGTTCGAGACCCGCCTGGGCAGGCGAGACCTCATCTCTACAATAAATCAAAAATCAGCCGGGCATGGTAGTGGATGCCTGTAATTCCGGCTACTTGGAAGGCTGAGGCGGAAGGATCGCCAGAGCCCAGCAGGTGGAGGCTGCGGTGGCCGAGAGCGGCCACTGCACTCCAGTCTGAGTGACAGAGTGAGACTCCAACTCAAAAAAAAAAAAAATCCAGTGGCATTTTTTGCAGAAATAAAGAAAAAGGAACTTGATTTGCTGACCTCTAGAAATCCCTGTCACCTCCATGGGACACATCATAGCAATTAAAGTCATGGGCTCTGCGACTGGACGACTGGTTCCCGTGGCTACTTATCACTTGTGCAATGGGGGAAAATTACTCAACTTCTTTAAGCCTCAGTTTTCTTACCTATAAAATGGGAATGATATTTTCCTTATATAAATGAGAAATAAGTGGGAGATTACACGGAAACTCTGAAACCCAATGAATGTTAGCTGTATTTATTCATGTTTCTATGGTCCAAACTTGAGTGAGAATCAGAAGTTAGTGTCATAAAATACAAGTGAGGAGAGTTTCAAAAATAAAGGACATGTCAGACATATTAAATTCTGCAGAGACATAAGTAAGATTAGCACTGAGGAAAAGCCATTGGATACAGCAATTAGGTCATTAGTGACCTTCAAGAGCAGTTTCGAAAGGGTCTTGGAAGCCGGACTGTATTTGGTTGAAGCCCAAAGGACAGAAAGTGGAAGTGGTAAGTTCAGGGGTTTCTTGAGAACAGCACTGAAGAGACCAATGGTGGTCATTCAAGAGAAATGAGTGGCCAGGCTCGGTGGCTCAGCCTGTAATCCCAGCGCTTTGGGAGGCCGAGGTGAGTGGATTGCCTGAGCCCGCGGGTTCGAGACCCGCCTGGGCAGCTTGGTGAGACTTCATCTCTACAATAGATTAAAAAAAAAAAAAATGAGCTGGGCATGGTAGCACGCGCCTGTAGTTCCAGCTACTTGGAAGGTCGAGGCGGAAGGATCGCCGGAGCCCAGCAGGTCGAGGCTGTGGTGGCCGGAGTGGCCACTGCACTCTAGTCTGGGTGACAGAGTGAGACTCCAACTCAAAAAAAAAAAAAGAGAGAAATGAGTGACCACAGGAGTGGCCAAATAATGGATTTGGTCCACACATTCATGAAACCCCCCCGACCCTAGAATACTGCTCTATGGCCAGATTGATCACTAGCTCTCATGGACACATAGAGACTAGCGGTAAACTCCTTTCACCCACTGGGTCTACTTTTTCTTTTTATTTTTTTATTTTTTGAGTCGGAGTCTCACTCTGTCGCCCAGACTGGAGTGCAGTGGCCGCTCCCAGCCACCACAGCCTCGACCTGCCGGGCTCCGGCGATCCTTCCGCCTCAGCCTTCCGAGTAGCCGGAATTACAGGCATGCGCTACCACACCCGGCTGATTTTTTTATTTATTGTAGAGATGAGGGCTCTCCAAGTTGCCCAGGTGGGTCTCGAACCCTCAGGCTCAGGCAATCCACTCACCTCAGCCTCCCAAAGGTGCGGGATTACAGGCTGAGCCATCGAGCCCAGCTTAAACAAACTTTACATACAGCATCTGGGATTATAAACTGATGGAAAAAATCACGGTGCTATACGGAGGCGGCTCTCAAGAGCTGGTTATGCACTTTTTGCTGCTGCCTTGTTAAAGGACACTTCACATTCTAAAGAATGTCCTTGAAAACAGTTGCCAGGTCATTAGGTCTCACTCTCAAGTACAAGTCTCCCACTTTCATTGAACATTTGCTTTAATGGAAACAAGACTCACTTGACCTGTCTTAAGTAGGGTGTATGTGGATAGGTGGCAGATACTTACTATGAGAAGGAAATAAAATGTTTAAAGAATATGATAAGTCAGCCGGGCTCGGTGGCTCAGCCTGTAATCCCGCGCCTTTGGGAGGCTGAGGTGAGTGGATTGCCTGAGCCCGCGGGTACGAGACCCGCCTGGGCAACTTGGCGAGACCTCATCTCTACAGTAAATAAAAAAAATTAGCCGGGCGTGGTGGCGTGCGCCTGTAGTTCCAACTACTTGGAAGGCTGAGGTGGAAGGATCGCCGGAGCCCAGCAGGTCGAGGCTGCGGTTGTCAGGAGCAGTCAGTGCACTTCAGTCTGGGCGACAGGGTGAGACTCCAACTCAAAAAAAAAAAAAAAAAAAAAAAAGCTGTCAGCTGGGCTCGGTGGCTCAGCCTGTAATCCCGTGCCTTTGGGAGGCTGAGGTGAGTGGATTGCCTGAGTCTGCGGGTTCAAGACCCGCCTGGGCAACTTTACGAGACCTCATCTCTACAAGAAATCAAAAATTAGCTGGGCGTAGTAGCGCACGCCTGTAGTTCCAGCTACTTGGAAGGCTGAGGCGGAAGGATCGCCGGACCCCAGCAGGTCGAGGCTGTGGTGGCCGGGAGCGGCCACTGCAATCCAGTCTGGGCGACAGAGTGAGACTCCAGCTCAAAAAAAAAAAAAATGCTTTTTCCAGTGCTCAAAAATTTTTGAATATGTCAATTTTGATGCCTTTTAGTGCTTCTGTCATTTTTTGTTTCACCTCTTCCACATCAGCCAAACATTTCTCTTTGAGGATTTTTCATCTGGGGGAAACAAAGAAAAAAAAGTCACTCTGAGCAAGATCGGGTGTATAGGGAGGGTGGGGTATGGGCATTATGCCATTTTTGGTCAAAAACTGCTGAACACTCAGCGAGGTGTGGGCAGGTGCACTCGTATTTCACCCAATATGAAATGGGCAAACGTGTTTAAAGAACCTCCAAAAATATTTACTGAAGCCGAACACAGCCTCTCACAACAATGCTAGCTGATACCCTGATGCCAATAGGGTCCCAAAACACTCACCTAGTGGGGGAGACCTGTACTACAAGGTGCCAGGCCTCCAAAAGACATTCCATTTTTCTAGGGGGGTCTCCCTCATATACATCATAAAACCCATCCATTTTAAGCATACAATTCCATGAATTGTATTATATTTACAGAGTTGTACAGCCATTGCTATAATCTAATTTTAGAACATTATACTAAAATGAAATTTTGTGCCCATTTACAATCAATCCCCATTCCTACTCCCAGCCCTAGGCAACCACTAACCTATTTTTCCATCTCTATAGATTGCTTTTTTTTTTTTTTTGAGTCGGAGTCTCACTCTGTCACCCAGGCACCCAGGCTGCAGTGTAGTGGCACGCTCATGGCCACCACAGCCTCGACCTGCTGGGTTCAGGTGATCCTTTTGCCTCAGCCTTCCAAGTAACTGGAAACACAGGCATGTGCCACTACGCCCGGCTAATTTGTATTTATTTTATTGTAGAGACAAGGTCACGCCATGTTGCCCAGGCTGCTCTTGAACCCCTGAGCTCAGGCAAGCCTCTCGCCTCCGCCTCCCAAAGTGTTGGGATTACAGGCATGAGCCACCGTGCCGACCTAGTTTGCTTTTTTTTTTTGAGTTGGAGT
Organism: Cephalopachus bancanus; assembly: GCA_027257055.1. Lineage (NCBI taxonomy): Eukaryota > Metazoa > Chordata > Mammalia > Primates > Tarsiidae > Cephalopachus > Cephalopachus bancanus. The sequence continues at coordinate 6,039 of JAPVLO010002102.1, forward strand.
CTCACTCTGTCACCCAGACTGGAGTGTAGTGGCCGCTCCCGGCCACCGCAGCCTCGACCCGCTGGGCTCCGGCCATCCTTCCACCTCAGCCTTCCCAGTAGCTGGAACTACAGGTGCGCACTACCACACCCGGCTAATTTTTTGATTTATTGTAGAGATGAGGTCTCACCAAGTGGCCCAGGCGGGTCTCGAACCCGCGGGCTCAGGCAATCCACTCACCTCAGCCTCCCAAAGGCACGGGATTACATGCTGAGCCACCGAGCCTGGCTCCTAGTTTGCTTTTTACAGAATCAAATATTTTGCGTGCTTCATTGTTCTGGCACCTCTGATAACTCTCTGTTGGCTTCTGAATTAGATTCAGACGTACTAGCCTCACTAAAGGTTTTTTTTTTCCTTGCTCTCATTCCTCTCAATCCCTCATTAGTTTATTTTGATCCATTTATCAGAACTGTGTCTCTAGCATTGTGCTTACTTTATTCTGTTGCTATGTGCATTCTGTGCCCTCTCCTATTCCTTCCTAACCAGTTTTGTGCTGCCTTTGGATTGAGTATCAGGCCCTGCTAGCCCTTAGGGAACATTTGTGAGACTCATAAATAAAGGTGCCCTTGCCAAACAAATGCAGCCCTTGTTTGAATTAAAAATGATGGCCTTCTGGCAATAAAGCCAGACACAAGGCCTGCCTCCTAGAAAGCAGAGTGCAGGCAGGATTTCAGCTCCACTCCTCTGGGCCCTCCGCTACCCTTTGGGTAAGGTGCAACCTGCATATTCACATGCAACAGCATTGTTAGTAAAGTTACACATTCAGGACAGTGTAGTGGCTCATGCCTGTAATCCTAGCACTTTGGGAGACTGAAGCGGGAGGATCGCTTGAGCCCAGGAGTTCTAGACCAGCCTGGGCAACATAGCAAGACCTCATTTCTACAAAAAAGAAAAAAAAATAAGCTGAAGGGAGGTTGAGGCAGAAGGATCACATGAGCCAGGAGGTCAGGGTTGTAGGGAGTCAAGCTGGCACCACTGCACTCTAGCCTGGTTGACTGAGACTCTGACTCAAAAAAAAAAGCCGGGCTTGGTGGTTCAGCCTGTAATCCCACGCCTTTGGGAGGCTGAGGTGAGTGGATTGCCTGAGCCCACAGGTTCGAGACCCGCCTGGGCAACTTGGCAAGACTTCATCTCTACAATAAATCAAAAATCAGCCGGGCATGGTAGCGCGTGCCTGTAATTCCGGCCACTCGAAGGCTGAGGCGGAAGGATCGCCGGAGCCCAGCAGGTCGAGGCTGCGGTGGCCGGGAGCGGCCACTGCACTCCAGTCTGGGCGACCGAGTGAGACTCCAACTCAAAAAAAAAAAAAGACCCCTTCATATTCAGTTCACCTTCACAAAGCCAATCGAATTGTACTAGTATTCATACCCTCCTTAAACAGACGTTTTCCATGTGCTGTCTCACACACAGAAGTAAGCCCTTGTGAAACTTACTGTCAGAGTCTTTTCATTCACAGTGATATTTTCCCATGTGTCTTCCTCCTCCAACTGTCTCTCTGGCCCAGTTCCAAACTTTGACAGGGACTAAAAATCATGCTTACACATATAAAATTTTCAAGTTCAAAGTAAAATGAAGAAAAACTAAGAGCATATGGTTATTGACGCATCCAGTGATGACACCTCTCAGTGACCTGTGCTTCTTCACCCATTTTAGTTAGTTTATTTACTTATTATGGGGTATCTGTGAGAACTGCTACAAAGTTTTTTTTTTCCTATAGCTACTTCCATTACAGCATGAATTTACAGCCCCTCCCATCAAAAGTTGAATCTGTTTCCTCACTCCTTGAACCTGGGCTGGCCTTGTGACTTGCTTTGATCAATAGAATGCAGTGGAGGCCGGGCTCCGTGGCTCACCCTGTAATCCCAGCACTTTGGGAGACCGAGGCAAGTAGATTGCCTGAGCCCACGGGTTTGAGACCAGTCTGGGCAACTGGGCAAGAGCTCGTCTCTATAATAAATCAAAAATTAGCTGGGCGTTGGAGCATGCCTGTAGTTCCGGCTACTTAGAAGGCTGAGGCGGAAGGATCCCCAGAGCCCAGCAGGCCGACGCTGGGGTGCCCGTGAGCGTGAGAGACTCCAACTCAAAAAAAAAAAAAAAGAATGTAGTGTAATGACAATGTGTCAGTTCCCAGGCTAGACCTTAAGATGCCTTGTGTGATGCTGCCTGCTCTCTGGGAATCCTGCCAATAGCCATGAGAGTCAGTCCAGACGACCTTGCTGGAGGAAAGGAGATCACATGAAGCAGAGAAAAATTGGATAGGCTGAGGGCCAGCCAAGACCGATCAGCCCCCAGCATACCAGCCGCTGACCTCATCCACCGGAGTGAGACTAGCCAAGACCAGGAGAACTTCCTGGCTGAGCCCAACCCAAATTGCTGACCTATGGAATTTTAAGATAAATAAGTGATTGTTGGCCGGGCTCGGTGGCTCAGCCTGTAATCCCAGTACTTTGGGAGGCTGAGGCGAATGGATTGCCTGAGCCCATGGGTTCGAGACCCACCTGGGCAACTTGGCGAGACCTCATCTCTACAATAAATCAAAAAATCATCCGGGCGTGGTAGCGTGCTCCTGTCATTTCAGCTACTTGGAAGGCTGAGGCGGAAGAGTCACCAGAACCCTGCAGGTCAAGGCTGTGGTGGCCAGGAGCAGTCACTGCACTCCAGTCTGGGTGACAGAGTGAGACTCCAACTCACAAAAAAGAAGTGATTGTTGATGGGGATGGTGGTTCATGCCTGATCCCAGCACTTTGGAAGGCAAAGGCAAGAGGATTGCCTGAACCCAAGGGTTTGAGACCAGTCTGGACAACTTGACAAGCTCTTATCTCTACAATAAATCAAAAAATCAGCTGGGTGTGGTGGTCTACTCCTGTAGTTCCGGCTACTTGGAAGGCTGAGGCGGAAGGATCACCTAAGCCCAGCAGGTCGAGTCTGTGGTGGCCATGCCTGGGCAACAGAGGGAGACTCTGACTCAGAAAAAAAAAAAAGTGTTGTTTTATTCTGTTGCTTATTTTGCAGTGAAAGCTAACTGATACAGAAACTTTCTTAGGTTCCTAGGATTATTACTACCTACTACTACTGTGGCTTTGGATGGCCTCTAGTTCACCTATGTTTTCATTCTTTTGTTCAAAAATACATATTCTGGGTTGGGTGTGGTGGCTCAAGCCTGCAATCCCAGACTTTGAAAGGCAGAGGCGAGAGGATTGCCTGAATCCAGGGGTTTGAGACTAGTCTGGGCAACTTGGTGAGACCTTGTCACTACAACAAATCAAAAAAGTAGCTGGGCACAGTGCACATGCCTGTAGTTCCAACCACTTGGAAGACTGAGGTGGAAGATCACCTGAGCCCAGCAGGTCAAGGCTGCGGTGGCCGTGACCATGTCACCGCACTCCAGCCTGGGCAACAGAGTGAGACTCTGACTCAAAAAAAAAAAAAAAATTAACCAGGCTTGGTGGCACACGTCTGTGGTTCCAGCTGCTTGGAGGGCTGAGGAAGAGGGATCACCTGAGCCTAGTGGGCCGAAGTTCCACTGCCCGTGAGCGTGCCACTGCCACCTCCATACTTGGAGACAAAGTAAGACTCTGACTCAAAAAAAATAAATAAAGACTGGGGCAACCCTCTTGGGTGCTCTCCCACTGTGAGAACTTTTTTGTTCTCTCAATAAGTCCTGATTGAAAAAAAGAAAGAGCCGGGCTCGGTGGCTCAGCCTGTGATCCCGCGCCTTTGGGAGGCTGAGGTGAGTGGATTGCCTGAGCCCGCGGGTTCGAGACCCGCCTGGGCAGCGAGACCTCATCTCTACAATTAAAAAAAAAAAAAAAAATCAGCCAGGTGTGATAGCGCATGCCTGTAGTTCCGGCTACTTGGAAGGCTGAGGTGGAAGGATCACCGGAGCCCAGCAGGTCGAGGCTGCAGTGGCTGGGTCACTCAAGCCTGTAATCTAAGCACTTTAGGAAGCGCAGGTGAGAGGATTGTCTGAGCTCAGGGATTCGACATCAGCCTGAACAACATGACGAGACCTTGTCTCTACAATAAATAAAAAAAAAAATTAGCCGGGCTCGGTGGCTCAGCCTGTAATCCGTGCATTTGGGAGGCTGAGGTGAGTGGATTGCCTGAGCCCGCAGGTTCGAGACCCGCCTGGGCAGCGAGACCTCATCTCTACAATCAATCAAAAAATCAGCCGGGCGTGGTAGCGCATGCCTGTAATTCCTGCTACTTGGAAGACTGAGGCGGAAGGATCGCCGAAGCCCAGCAGGTCGAGGCTGCAGTGGCCAGGAGCGACCACTGCACTCCAGTCTGGGAGACAGAGTGAGACTCCAACTCAAAAAAAAAAAAAAAAAAATTAGCCAGGCTGGTGGCATGTGCCTGTGGTTCCAGCTACTTGGATGGCTGAGGCAAAAGGATCACTTGAGCCCAGCAGGTCGAGGCTGCGGTGGCTGCAAGTGTACCACTGCGCTCTAGCCAGGGCAACAGAGTAAAACTCCGACTCAAAAAAAGAAAAAAAAAAAAAACCTAGATGAGAGAGGAGGTAAGTCAGGTAAAGAAAGGGCAAGAAACTCCGTATGTCTGAAGCCCAAAGTACAGAAGGGAGAGTGAGGAAAGATGAGGCCGGAGCAGGAAGTAGGAACCAGAACATAAAGAGCTTATACCCTGTCGGGACACGGTGGCTCACTGTAATGCTAGTCCTTTGGGATGCCTAGGCAGGAGGATTGCTTAAGCCCAGGAATTTGTGACCAGCCAGGGCAACATCTACACAAAAAATGAAAAGATTAGCTGAGCACAGTAGGGTGCCTGCGGGTCCAACTCCCAGGAGGCTGAGGCAGAAGGATCACCTGAACTCAGGAGGCTGAGACTGCAGTGAGCCATGATTGTGCCACTGCACTCCAGCCTGAGTGACAAGAGTTAGACCCCGACTAAAAAAAAAAAAAAAAAAAAAAGCTCTATATCCCTTTACAGGGAGTTTACATATCTGCTGAAGGAGAATATAATCTAAAACGATATGAACTATAGAAAACTCATGAGGAAGGGCTAGAGGGGTCCAAACTAGAGGCAGGGAGACCAGTTTGGTGGTTGATGAGGTCATCCAGATGAGAGATGCTGGCAGTTTGTACGAAGGTGGCAGCAGCAGGGATGGAGAGAAGGGAACTGATTTTAGGTGTTCGGGAGTTAAGACTTGGTACATGAGTAGATAAACGATGATGAACGAGAGGAAAGAATGAAGGCTGGCACCCAGGTTTTTGACCTGGCCAAATGGTGACAGATATTAAGATAGGGATATTGGGTGAAGAGAAGATGAGGAAAGGGATGATTACTCTGGAGCTGGGCACAGTGGCTCAAGCCTGCAATCCCAGCACTCTGGAACCAGAGGCGAGAGGATTGCCTGAGTCCAGGGGTTCAAGACCAGCCTGGACAAATTGCCAAGACCTCATCTCTATAATAAATTAAAAATTTAGATGGGCGTGGTGGCTCACACCTATAATCCCAGCACTTTAGGAGGCCGAGGTGAGAGGATTGCCTGAGCCCATGGGTGCGAGACCAGCCTGGGCAACTTGGTGAGTTCTCATCTTTACAATAAATCAAGAAAAATTAGCCAGGTATGGTGGCGCATGCCTGTAGTTCCAGTTACTTGGAAGGCTGAGGCGGAAGGATCGCCTGAGCCCAGCAGGTTGAGGCTGTAGTGGCTGTGTATGTGCCAATGCACTCCAGCCTGGGTGACAGAGTGAGACTCTGACTCAAAAAAAAAAAAAATTTAGCCAGGTGTGGTGGTGTGCATCTGTGGTTCCAGTCTCTCTCTCTTTTTTTAATTGTAGAGATGGGGGCTTGCCAAGTTGCCCAGGCTGGTCTCAAACCCACGGGCTCAGGTAATCCTCTCACCTGGGCCTCCCAAAGTGGAGGGATTATAGGCGTGAGCCACCACACCCGGCCAGGTTCCAGTCATTTTGAAGGCTGAGGCAGAAGATCACCTGAGCGTAGCAGGGCAAGGCTGCAGTGGCTGTGACTGTGCCACTGCACTCCAGCCTGGGCAACAGAGTGAGACTCCTACTAAAACAAATGAACAAACTAACTAGCAAAAATACCAGCCTAGGTAACACGGCAAGACCTTGTCTCTACAAAAAATTAAAAAATTAGCTGGACATGGTGGCACACTCCTGTAATCCCAGCTACTGGGGAGACTGAGGTGGAAGGATTATCCAAGCCCAAGAGGTCAAGGCTATGGAGAGTCGTGATTGTGTCATACTGCACTCCAACAGAGTGAGACCTCAATTTAAAAAAAAATTGTTTTATCTTTCCACTAAGATGAAATTTACCACGAGTCATTTCAAACAAGAAATGCTTCCCCCTGTTCTTGCTTATGTAAATGTCGGTCACCATGACAACAACAAAAAAAATTGCCCTTGATCATATGGCAGGGTTTGCTGAGGAACAAGAAGCAACTAGCTGGTTTAGACACAAACCTAATCCCACAGGCATGTCTAACAAGGGAAATGAGAAACTGGGGCAATTTTTTGTTCAAAAGAAGAAGTGAAAGTAGAGGAAGCACTGATTCTCGTGGGAGAAAAGATGGAACCAAATAATTTAAATAAACCACTTTCTCTTATCACATAGTTTGGGGATGGGGTCTGGTTTTCTCTGTTTTTCTTGTTAAATCACAGGGCTCCTAAAATAATTTGGGTCCCAGACTCAGGCAAAAGGTCTCTACTTCTAACCCACCCTGACTTTAGGATAAAGTCATGACTCTAACTATTTCACACTGAGAAAATTCACAACCCTGCCCCTGTTAGTTGCTTTTGAGTTATTGACTTTGGAGTCTGTAATACTGAAAGACCTAAGTGATAACAGAATAAGAGGTAATGATTTTGAATTGTTTGGGCTACATTAAGCTACTTCCATTATAGTAACATTTTAGAACAAAATAATCTGTTCATAATGTTGACATTTTGGGTAATGGATTCAGCCTTTCTGACATTATGGTTAAAGCTAGAAACTCAAGATACAATCAGCGAATAATCTCTAAGTGAGCCGGGCTCGGTGGCTCAGCCTGTAATCCCGCGCCTTTGGGAGGCTAAGATGAGTGGATTGCCTGAGCCCGCGGGTTTGAGACCCATCTGGGCAGCGAGACTTCATCTCTACAATAAATCAAAAAATCAGCCGGGCGTGGTAGCGCGTGCCTGTAATTCCGGCTACTTGGAAGGCTGAGGCGGAAGGATCACCGGAGCCCAGCAGGTCGAGGCTGCGGTGGCCGGAAGCGGCCACTGCACTCCAGTCTGGGTGACAGAGTGAGACTCCAGCTCAGAAAAAAAAAAAAAAAAACTCTAAGTGATCAGGATGGGCATGGCCACAGAGCTCATCGCAGTACTGGGAAGCACCCCATCTTGAGACTGGGCTTTGAAAGACATTTCATGTGGCTGGGCTCGGTGGCTCAGCCTGTAATTCCAGCACTTTGGGAGGCCGTAGGTGAGCAGATTGCCTGAGCTCACAGGTTCAAGACCAGCCCGGCAACTTGTCGAGACCTCATCTCTACAATAAATCAAAATATTAGCCAGGCGCAGTAGCGCACACCTGTAGTTTTGGCTGCTTCGAAGGCTGAGGTGGAAGGACTACTGGAGCCCAGCAGGTGGATGCTGGGGTGGCCGTGAGTGAGTGTGTCACTGCACTATAGCCTGGGCGACAGAGTGAGACTCCAACTCAGAAAAAAAAAAGCAAAGCATTTTATTACCGTCCCCAACAGGAGGAACTTCCTAAGTAGGTTTTTTGTTTTTTTTTTTTTTTTTTTTTTTTAGTTGGAGTCTTACTCTGGCTCCCAGGCTGGAGTGCAGTGGCATGCTCACGGCCACCCCAGTGTCAACCTGCTGGACTCGGGTGATCCTTCCACCTCAGCCTTCCAAGTAGCTGGAACTACAGGCATGTGTCACCATGCCCAGCTAATTTTTTGATTTATTGTAGAGACAGGGTCTTGCCAAGTTGTCCAGGCTGGTCTTGTACCCCTGGGTTCAGGCAATCCTCCTGCCTCGACCTCCCAAAGTGCTGGGATTATAGGTGTGAGCCACCACGCCCAGCCCCTAAGTAGATTCTATTATGACCAATATTGAAATGAACCTAGTCTCTGAGTATACACAAGACCAGGGGTGCTAGGAGAAGCAGCCGAGAGGTGACTGGCTGGGGTCCTATTCCTATTCCCCAGTACCATACCCTACTGAGAAAAATATTCATTCAACAAATATTTCTGCCTGCTGTAAGTCAGGCTCTCTGCTGGGCACTGGAGATGTAATGGTGAGTAAAATCAGAGGTTGTTCTTGCCCTGCTGGAGTTGACTTAAAGTTTAGTGGAAGAGATGGAATAGTCTGAGAACACTATTTAGGTAAACGATGTGAGGATTATAAATGGGATATAGGGTCAGGGAAGACAGCTGTAAAGAAGTGACATGCTGGCCGGGCTTGGTGGCTCAGCCTGTAATCCCGCGCCTTTGGGAGGCTGAGGTGAGTGGATTGCCTGAGCCTGCGGGTTCGAGACCCGCCTGGGCGGCAAGACCTCATCTCTACAATTAAAAAAAAAAAATCAGCCGTGAAAAAAAGAAAAGAAAAAGAAAAAAAAGAAAAGAAAAAGAAGGAGATTGTTGCAGTGGTCCACATATGTTGGCTGCTGGTCTAAGGAGAAGCATACCAGTGTGTGACAGGGAAGATCCTGGAGGGGAGCTGACAGGACTGGTGATCACCTGGACATTGGGGAGGGACGTCTTTCTTTCTTTCTTTTTTTTTTGAGTTGGAGTCTCACTCTGTCGCCCAGACTGGAGTGCAGTGGCCGCTCCCAGCCACTGCAGCCTCGACTTGCTGGGCTCCGGTGATCCTTCCACCTCAGCCTTCCAAGTAGCTGGAACTACAGGCGCACGCTACTATGCCCAGCTAATTTTTTGATTTATTGTAGAGATGAGGTCTCGCCAAGTTGCCCAGGCACGTCTCGAACTCGCGGGCTCAGACAATCCACTCGCCTCAGCCTCCCAAAGGCGCGGAATTACAGGCTGAGCCACACCGAGCCCGATGAGGGAAGCCTTTCAACCGGCTGCAAAGGAAACATTAGCACTCAGTTGTCCTTGCTCCAAGGGCAACCTGTCCTTGACCTGCACTTGAGATGCTGTGCACAGGGCCAAACACTCCCCTTCAGAAAGCTACCAGGAACTCCAGTGGCGGTTATGGATCTGGTTATTGTTGTTACTCCTGGAATGTAAGTCTCTTAAGGGCAGAGTCTCAAAATTCCCAGTTGCTGAGGCATCCAGCCAGGCCTGACAGCTACAAATTATGAAGTCAAATCACTCTTTGGCGATAATGCAATACCTCGTATTTAAAGTAGCCCCCCTCCCCCTTTATGAGTTGAGGTCTCACTCTGTTGCCCAGGCTGGAGTATAGTGGCATGATCATGGCTCACCACAGCCTTGATATCCTGGGCTCAGGCGATCCTTCCATCTTAGCCTCCCAAGTGGCTGGGACTACAGGCTCGTGCCTGGACTAATTTTTTTCATTTTTTGTAAAGATGAGGTCTCGCTCCATTGCCCAGGCTAGTCTCAAACTCTTAGGCTCAAGCAATCCTCCCACCTCAGCCTCCCAAAGTACTGGGATTACAGGAGTTAGCCACTGCACTCAACTAAAGTAACCCCTTTCTGTGACACTAGAGGTATCCTTGGGTTCATGTGAACTGAGGTTGTCTGCTGTAACCTCACTGTAGGCAACCTTGGCCATGGTGGCAACCCTAGCTAAGCCAGCCAAGGCTTCATGGTAGTTATGAGAGGTACTTGGGAACCATGGAATCAGGCTGGAGGCCTGGGAATCAAGGCAGCACCAAGTCTGTATACGAACCCGCACAAATGGCAGAGCAACTCCAGGAGGATCAATTTTGTATTACAGAAAACCCTAGGGTACCTCAGGGGTATCCAGCAAACAGTATTACTCTAGCCTTATCTAGCACCAAATCCACGTTCAAGCCTTAGTAGACACTTTCCCAGCATAAAGGAAAAAGAGCCATTTTAGACTTCACCTTGGGACTCCACCTTCCTTGCTGATACCTCGAGTAGCTCACCTGCCCCACCAGCTCACAATAAGACTAGAAACACCATGAGTTTTCCCAAAGGGAACAGAGAAGGCTTTCAACAAGTCTAATCCACATGTCTAACAAACAACTATTCTTTTTCACTCCAAGAAATCTAAAATATACAAAATCTCCCAATTCGAAGAAAGATAGAAAAGGTCAATCCAGGCTGGGCACTGTGGCTCACATCTATAATCCCAGCACTTTGGGAGGCCGAGGTGAGAGGATTGCCTGAGCCCACGGCTTCAAGACCAGCCTGGGCAACTTGGTGAGCCCTCACCTCTATAATAAGTCAAAAAAAAAATTTTTTTTTTGAGTTGGAGTCTCACTGTGTCACCCAGACTGGAGTGCAGTGGCAGCTCCTGGCCGCTGCAGCCTCAACTTGCTGGGCTCCGGTGATCCTTCTACCTCAGCCTTCCAAGTAGCCGGAATTACAGGTGCGCGCTACCACACCCGGCTAATTTTGATTTATTGTAGAGATGAGGTCTCACCAAGTTGCCCAGGCGGGTCTCGAACCTTCGGGCTCAGGCAATCCACTCACCTCAGCCTCCCAAAGCGCCCGCGCTGAGCCACCGAGCTGAGCCACCGAGCCTGGCTTAAGGCAAAAAATTAGCCAGGTGTAGTGGCACACACCTGTAGTTCCATCTACTTGGAAGGCTGAGGTGGAAGGATCGCCTGAGCCCAGCAGATTGAGGCTGCAGTGGCTTGAGTGTGCCACTGCACTCCAGCCTGGGCAGTAGAGTGAGACTCCGACTTAAAAAAATATATATATTAAAACAAGATTTTGGCCGTTTATTTTCTGAGTCAGGGTCTCACTCTTTCTCCCAGTGGTATAGTGTGCCACTAAACCAGGCTAATTTTTTCCTATTTTTTTTGTAGAGACAAGGTATGGCTATAGTGCCTCAAACTCCTGGGATCAAGAAATTCTCTCTTCTCACCTTCTGAAGTGCTGGGATTACACGTGCGGGCCTCGGCGCCCAGCTCAGTTTACTTTTTTTTTTTCATAATCAATATTTTTTATTATGGTTTTGTGGGGTACAGTTAAGGGTTAGGTGTACAATTACGTTTCATTCAGGCACCCTGTTGATAAGAGGTGTTTCCCCATTCCCAGACAGATATTTGCTACCGTTAATCCCATCTCCCCCCCCATACTTTCCCAGTACCGTCAGTCATTTTCTCATAGTATTACATTGGATGTTCAAGGTCCATTATATGAGTGAGAACATGTGATACTCGGATCTTTGTTTCTGTGAGAGGTCACTCAGTATTATAGACTCTAGTTCCATCCAGGTTGCTGCGAAAGTCATGATTTTGTTCTTTTTTATGGCTGCGTAGTATTCCATTGTGTATATGTACCACATTTGTTTAATCCAGTCCAGTTTACTTATTTTTTTAATTTTTTTATTTTTTGAGTTGGAGCCTCACTCTGTCGCCCAGATTGGAGTGCAGTGGCTGCTCCCGGCGACCGCAGCCTCGACCTGCTGGGCTCTGGCGATCCTTCCGCCTCAGCCTTCCATGTAGCTGGAACTACAGGCGCGTGCTACCACGCCCGGCTGATTTTTTGATTTATTGTAGAGATGAGGTCTCGCTGCCCAGGCGGGTCTCGAACCCACGGGCTCAGGCTATCCACTCACCTCAGCCTCCCAAAGGCGCGGGATTACAGTCTGAGCCACCGAGCCCGGCTTCAGTTTACTCTTTATTGATAAAAAGTTGAGCCGGAGCCAGGACCAGGCTTGGTGGCTTAGCCTGTAATCCCAGCACTTTGGGAGGTCAAGGTGAGTGGATTGCCTGAGCCCATGGGTTTGAGATCAGCTCGGGCAACTTGGTGAGACATCTCTACAATAAATAAAAAAATCAGTTGTGCGTGATAGCACGTGGCTGGAGTTCTGGCTACTTTGAAGGCTGAGGCGGAAGGATCGTCGGAGCCCAGCAGGTCGACGCTGGGGTGGATGTGAACGTGCCACTGCACTTCAGCCTGGGTGACAGACTGAGACTCCAACTAAAAAAATAAAAAATAAAAAGGCCGGACTCAGTGGCTCAGTCTGTAATCCTAGCACTTTGGGAGGCCAAGGCGAGTGGATTGCCTGAGCCCGCGGGTTCAAGACCCACCAGGGCAACTTGGTAAGACCTCATCTCTACAATAAATTAAAAAAATTAGGCCGGGCTCGGTGGCTCAGCCTGTAATCCCAGCACTTTGGGAGGCCGAGTGAGTGGATTGCCTGAGCCCACGGGTTCAAGACCAGCCTGGGCAACTTGGTGAGACCTCATCTCTAAAATAAATCAAAAAATTATCCGGGCGTGGTAGTGCGCACCTGTAGTTCCAGCTACTTGGAAGGCTGAGGCGGAAGGATCGCTGGAGCCCAGCAGGTCGAGACTGCGGTGGCCGGGAGCGGCCACTGCACTCCAGTCTGGGCGACAGAGTGAGACTCCAACTTAAAAAAAAAAAAAAAATTAGCCGGGAGAGGTAGCATGCACCTGTAGTCCCAGCTACTTGGAAGGCTGAGGTGGAAGGATCGCCAGAAACCAGCAGGTTGAGGCTGTGGTGGCCAGGAGCGTGCCACTGCACTCCATTCTGGGCAACAGAGTGAGACTCCAACTCAAAAAAAAAAAAATTGAGCCAGGCTTAGTGGCTCAAACCTGTCATCTCAGCACTTTGGGAGGCTGAGGTGAGGACTGCCTGAGCTCACAGGTTCCAGACCAGCCTGGACAACTTGGTGAGACCTCATTTCTCCAATAAAATAAAAAAAGAAGCCGGCATGGTAGCGTGTCCCCGTAGTTCCAGCTACTTGTAAGACTAAGAAGGATCGCCTGAACCCAGTAGGTCGAGGCGGCAGTGGCTATGAGCGTGCTGCTGCATGCCAGCCTGGGCAACAGAGTGAGATTCCGATTCCAAAAAATAGAAGAAATTGAAACACCTGAATGACCTTGCTGGTAAGTTTATTTATGACAAAATAGGGTCCCTTTGGCATAACTGCCTTTAGTTCACTCTAGATTGACTACTTTCTTGTCTATAGCCGTTAAATAGATGTTTTTTGTTTTGTTTTTAGAGACAGGGTTTTGGTCTGTCACCTAGGTTGAAATGCAGGCTCAAATATAGCTTATTCTAACTTTGAACTCTTGGGCTCCAGGGAGCGTCCCACCTCAGCCTCCCAAGTAGCTGGGGCAATAGGCGTGTGCTACCACATCTGGCTAGATATTGTGTTTCGAGTCCAAGGCAGATTACCATATAAGTAAGTGGCAAAGCTTGTCCTTCTATTTTACAGCGTGTTTACCATCCATAGGACACAAATCTATAGTGTATGTCAAACTTACATACTTGTATATGTCTCCATATATGCCTTGAGAAAGGATGGCAAGAATATAGTCATGTTTAATTTACTTTTTTTTGGTTTCATACATTATCTACCCTGAGCACATGCTACTTACAGAGAAAGGGAGCAATGACACTCAATTCCTACCTTAACATCCTAAATACCTACTAACACCCAAACTTCTCATTTGCTTTACAAAACCCCCATCACACCCTCAATTTCTTTTGCCCACATATATGCATTTCTGGACAGCCCTGATGTTCTCTGAATATATTTCAGCTTTCAGATCTTTATATAATGATTCATCTCATGTGCTCCTGAAATCAGTATTTACTTTTGGAAACTTAAAAATATCACCAATGAGTAATCATTAATCCCATCTTTAATAAGCACCCACAGAGTATGTGTAATTGTTTTATCTGATTAAATGATTGTTCGTAGGCTGTGGAAGGCCACATACAGGAAAACCCAGAAGAAAAACCAGAATAAAAAAAACTGTGTATTTATTCTGACATGTTGAAACTTCAGTCACCTTCCAAGTGCTCTCAATTTGATGTAATACACCTATGGAGACCTTTTTCCACTGCTCAAAAGTTTATGAACTGATCAATTTTGATGCTTTTTAATAGCTTTTCTTTTGAGTTGAAGTCTCACTCCTCACCCAGGCTGGAGTGCAGTGGCAAACTTACGGCCACCACAGCCTCGAACTGCTGGGCTCAGGCGATCCTCTCGCCTCAGCCTTCCAAGTAGCTGGAACTACAGGTGCACGCTACCATGCCCAGTTAATTTATTTATCGTAGAGATGAAGTCTCATAAAGTTGCCCAGGCTGGTCTCGAACCCCTGGGCTCAGGCAATCCTCTCGCCTCAGCCTCCCAAAGTGCTGGGATTACAGGTTCGAGCCGCTTCTGCTGTTTTGCTTCACCTCTTCCACATCCGCAAAACATTTTCCTTTGAAGACTTTTTTCATCGGGGAAACAAAGATTGGGCGAATAGGGAGGGTAGAGCACCGAGGGCTATGCCATTTTGCGTCAAAAATTGCTGAACACTCAGCACAGTGTGGGCAGGTGAGCTAGTAAGTCATCATGAATTGGGCAAACGTGTTGAAAGAATCTAACTGAAGCTGAACACAGTCTCTCACAATGCTAGCTGGGACACTGATGCCAATGGGTTCCTAGAATGCTCATCTAGTGGAGGAAGCCTGTCCTACAAGGGGCGCACCCTCCAAAAGATAATTCTGCCTTTTTTCATGTCCTCCCTTGTACCTTCTATTTCCTAAGCATAAAGATTTAGCTCTTTTGCAAAAAATATTCAAAGATGACTTTCTCCAAAAGATCACCAAGCCAAACATTTGGCCATATTTTTATTTACTACATATACTATAAACATATACAATACATGCTACAAAAAAACTTCTTTTAAAATTTAACTGTCAAGAAAGTGTATAGTGTTATAATACAATGGCACATGTTCATATTTTATTTCAAATTGGTTTGCTTATCACCTATTTCAAACCATTAATAGTGAAATGTTACTTGTGGATAATTAAAAATTATCTATTTGCATTATTAACAATAAACAACTCCAACAAATTAATAAGAATTAACCATGTCAAATATTAGTATCCAAAAAATGGGCTTTTGCAGAAATGATTCTATAAAATATAGCAGCCAATTTCAGTTTACTTTGTTCTGTGACAATGTACATATGCATTTGAATAGGATTCTAGCATTTGCTTTCTTTTGGAAGATACTTATAAGAAGTCCTTTGATTTCTTGAGGTCCAATAACTGCCACACCAACCAAATCCAACCTAACAGTTCATGTAATGGCTCTGGACAACCGGCTGTTCATTGAAAAAATCCTTAGGATTTGGGTAGAGTTGCATGTTCCACTAATATTACATATGATGAAAAAAGACATTACAAGCCAATATCAAAGTCAAAGGCAAAAGAAAATACAAACATTCAAATCAGTTGTGACAAGGTTTTTCTACAAATATTTTTGATGCCATACTTTCAGGAAAACAAGGTGTATTTGAATTTTACAGTATCTATGCTCTAACTGAAAATTTAACAAAGTAGTCAGATGGCAATTACGTCTAGTATTGCAAATCTGTTCATTCAACATTACTGAGCACCCACTATGTGCATAGCACTGTGGTAATATTTTAAAGTTGAGTATTAATGTCTTTATCAAGCATCACCTTAGTGAGGTAAAAATATGTTAAATTAGCATCAACTCATTAGTTTGCTTGTGGTAATGCAAGTAATCCTGTGCCAGCTGGCTTCCCTGTGCCATGTAACCAGCTTCTTCACTCCCCTCATTCACCCACACGAATATCTGCACACCAACTGTGTGCCAGACAATGTGCTAGTCACTGGGATACCATGATTTGGTATATGTTCAAAGAATGCAAATTTTTCATATTAACCTACACAGGACAATTAGAAAGGTACATTATTTTTCTAAAATGAGGTCCAAAGCAAAGTATAAGGTGTTTCCATTGGTCATACCACACCATAGACCAGTAAGTGCCTTTAAAGACTGGCAACTAGCTTTGAAGGTTTCATGCTGTAGTCTAAATAGCCTAGATCGTTTTTGGTCTCATAGGTCTATTCTTTGGAGCACCTGACCACATATAAGCCATTCCATACTTTAAAAGGTTTGTAAACTAAACCCGAACATAAAGAGCCAAAAATGAAGGCAGTTTATAATGCAATGAATGTATTCAAGCACTACACTGCCCATGTGAAATGAATAATACTTAAGTAATTCATGATTGGTTCAAACATTTTTCAAAGCACTAACCCCACCCCCAAACTCATGTAACTCTAACTTGACTTTTATACAAGTTGCACATAACGCAAAGGGCAGAATTTGGGCCCCAAACCTTCCATGGAATATTTTAAGTGATTGGTCCTTCCACTCCAAGTAGAATCTAAGAATTCCAAGAGCCTCCTAATAGGATACCAGCACTTAGGAGAAATGGCCCTGCTGGATCCCATTAACCAGGAGTCTATTTACCTGCTGTAGCAGGGTGACTTACTATGACCCCTTGGAGGAAGGCAGAGAGCTGGGAGTTTGGCTATCCTTAGTGAATCCAATACTGGCTTAAAGCTATGCACTGAATAAAGTGCTCTGCACATCTTGCTTCTTATCTGGAATGAAAATACACACTTATCTTAGGAATTAACCTACATATCGGGTGGGAAAAAAGAATGACAAAGGTTGAAAGAATCCCAAGAAAAAGTATGAAGCATTGACTAGGAAGGAAGACAAATGCCTCTAGTAGTGTTCTTAGAAGTCTCAGGATTTGAAACGTCAGAATGAGTAATACAATGGTCATGTTCCATAAATGAAAAAGCAATCCCACTGGGTACTATTCACACAGTGCATGGTGTGTGATTACTTCATGGGGGTGGAAGGGAACCATCTACTGCCATTTGACAGTATGGCTTCAGAATGAAAACAAAACCATTTGATACATCAGGGTAAGTAGTGTGTAACACTTCTTTCCTGTCCACCAGTTATCCACAGGTTGAGCTGCATTGCCTGAGAGAAAGGAGGCAAGACACCTATCCTAATACACACAGGCGTGGCCACTACCAGCTAGAATCGCCAATTCAGAAGTTAACACACAAGCCCTCCAGTTTCGTACCCTGAACACGGTAAATAAGATTAGGAATAAAGTAGTTCAGTCTAAAAAAGATCACAGGTAACAGAATGCTTATATAAACTAGACTGCTTTGACATCTGTAAGAAAATCGTATAGATGGCAGTTGGAAAAAAATGAAAGATTGTTCCCATCTGTCAGCAAAACTGTTGAGCTAGACTCAGCTGAAGTCCTCATCGGGATTCTGTTGATCCAGCAGACGGACATGTGTGAATGGGAAGTGACCTTGTTTGCCATTACACTTCCCTTCCCACTGACCACTCACATTAATCTTCGTAACCTTTACCAGCTCACCGACCTGCAGGAGGAGAATAAGGAGAGCACTTTATTTCCAGTTAAGAATGCATGCTGAAAAACTCCATTCTCAGGTTAGGCGTACCCTGCCCACATGATTGCTCTAGGGCTGATGTTACAGAAACAGTTATTTGCTGCCCCCCCATTCCAGCCCCCAGAATGATTACGGTGGTTAATGCAGGCAGAAGGAAGAAGTGTTTTCAGCAGTGCAGAGAAACACAGAATACAGAAAGTAGAAAGTATCCTAGAAAATAATACTTCTTAGAAGTCTCAAGTTTCTCTAGATGAGCAGTTTCAACTTAAGTGAGCCAGTATTCCTTTTCTCTGTACCCTCTACCCTCAGCTTGCTGTGGGGAAACTACCTGCTCCATTCATCAGCACCTGGCACAGTGCAATCCCCCCAGCCCACTCACACACATCCTAGCCTCTTATTGCCCGCACAGGAGGCAGTCATGGCAGCATACTTCACTCGGTCCTAGAAAATTGAGTGTTCCCATCACCTTCACATCAAGGAAAGCCTTCTCCCACTTGCACAGGTATAGGCCCAAATTCCAAATCTCAGCAGCTCCCTGCAAAGCCCCCACCTTCTTTGGTGAGCTTTACTTGACGGGCTACCGCCTGCCCGGCTTGTCAATCCCACCATCCCATATGTTGCTCCCTCAATGCGATGTGGCACCTGATCATTATCCAATGAGGGGACAAAATAAAAAAACTCAACTGTCATATTTTGGTTCTATTTAGAAATTATCTCTTGTTGTGACATCAAATATAAAGTTATAACCATCTAGGAGACACCTCTATCCTGCTATGAAATTCAAGACAAGGAATTCAAGGAAATTCAAGACACACCTGTCATCCTAGCACTTTGGGAGGCTGAGGGGAGAGGATTGCCTGAGTCCAGGGTTAGAGACCAACCTGGGCAACATGACAAGAACTTATCTACAATAAATCAAAAAATTAGTCAGGTGTTGTTGAGCACCTATAGTTCCAGTTACTTGGAAAGCTAAGGCAGAAGGATCATCCGAGCCCAGCAGATTGAGGCTGCAGTGGCCGAGAGCATGCCACTGCACTCCAGCCTGGGCGACAGAGTGAGACTCCTGTTCAAAAGACAAAACAAAACAAAACAAAAAAGAAATTCAAGACAAGGTCAGACAAGGCCAGGTGCAGTGGCTCATGCCTGTAATCCCAGCACTTTGAGAGGCAGAAGTAAGAGGATGGCCTGAGCCCATGGGCTCAAGATAAGCCTGAGCAACATAACATAGTGAGACCTCATCTCTATAATAAATCAAAAAATTAGCTGGGCGTGGTGGTGCAAGCCTGTAGTTCCAGCTACTTGAAAGGCCAACATGGAAGGATCGCTGAGTGCAGCAGAATGAAACTGTGGTGTCTGTAAGCAGCATGCCACTGCACTCCAGCCTGGGCATCACAGTGATACTCTAACAACAACAAAAAAAACTCAGTCAGATGAATAGATTCACCCTGTAGCAAAATATCGAACAATGGTGAAATAAGACCTTAAATGTCATTGGCCTAAATAATTTTAGAATCACTCTTTAATTATCAACATTTGAACTGAGTATACTCTGTTCATTTGGTTTTATTAAGTTAATAACTACTATTTATCGAACCATTATAGAGTAGTACAGTAGAGGGCATTTTGTATATTTTCTAGTCCTCATAATAACTGCAAGACAGGAATCGTTTTTGTTTTACAAATGAAAAAATGTGTGCAGAACAATTACAAGATATACTGAAGTTCGTCACAAAGCCAGTGACAGGGGATGGGATCTGAGCCCAGAATCATCTAGCTCCAAAGCCCATCTATACTCTTTAGACCATACAAGGCACTTACAAATTATTTTCCTGGAGCCATAGGGATTCCCTAAGAATGTCTGTAGGCCAACTACCAACCAAAGTCAATTCAAGTTCAAGCCAGGTCCTCCTCCAGAAGCAGCCTGACATCGCCCACAGATGGAACAGAACTTGCCTATTGGCCCGTTATTTCCTAAGGAACTATCTGAAAACCAGAGGTCTAAAGAGGTTGTATGAGTCATAGGATGCTGAGAAAAGGACAGAAACAAGGGAATAATAGAAACAAGATACAGAGTGAGGAAAAGCAGCAGCTCAATCTGCCAATATTGTAAAGAGTAAGGCTGATGATGATGTACAGGGAGGAGAGGGAAGGAAGCTATGGTGTGCCCACCTTTGCAAAGATACAGTCCCTATAGGCTGTTAGCACCAGGATTCTCTGTTTACTCCCAGTAACTTTCCAATTCAGTTTCTGACATCCAAGTAGGACAACTATAACAAGATCTTTTTGTTTTTTTAATTTTTTTAATTTTTAATTTTTATTTTTTGAGTTGGAGTCTCACTCTGTCACCCAGACTGGAGTGCAATGGTCGCTCCCGGCCACCGCAACCTCCAACTGCTGGGCTCCGGCGATCCTTCCACCTCAGCCTTCCAAGTAGCTGGAACTACAGGCACACGCTACCATGCCTGGTTAATTTTTGATTTATTGTAGAGATGAGGTCTCGCCAAGTTGCCCAGGCAGATCTCGAACCTGTGGGCTCAGGCAATCCACTTACCTCGGCCTCCCAAAGTGCTGGGATTACAGGCTGAGCCATGGAGCCCAGCCTATAACAAGATTTTCATACAGTCTTTGGGAGAGAGGAAGAATAGGATGTCAAAGTGAAGTTTCACATTGTAGTAAAAACAATCTAAAAGATTTCTTTTATCCCCAACCTTAGCTCTCTGACTTTATTTAACCTGTTCCATTCTTGTTGCAAGAAGTTAGGCTTAACACCAGCCTCCTAACATGGGACTACTCCTTAGTGAATGAAATTTTCGTTTGTGACCTGTCAGCTACTCTTGACTCCACCCTTCACACACACACCCACCCTTCACACACACACACACACACACACACTGCCCATGTTCCATGTTAAGGGAATTAATGCCTCTATGATGCTAGGAACTTTCTATGTTAAGGTCAATTACATCAAATGCAGCTCTTCTGCCCCTCATTTTTAGTATTTATTTGGTCCTGTCTGTTAAATGCTTACATTATATAAAGTGCTCTTCTGAGCCGGGCTCGGTGGCTCAGCTTGTAATCCCGTGCCTTTGGGAGGCTGAGGTGAGTGGATTGCCTGAGCCCATGGGTTCGAGACTCGCCTGGGCAGCGAGACCTCATCTCTACAATAAATCAAAAAATCAGCCATGCATGGTAGCGCATGCCTGTAATTCTGGCTACTCGGAAGGCTGAGGTGGAAGGATCGCCGGAGCCCAGCAGGTCGAGGTTGCAGTGGCCGGGAGCAGCCACTGCACTCCAGTCTGGGTGACAGAGTGAGACTCCAACTCAAAAAAAATAAAAAAGAAAAAAAAAATAAAGTGCTCTTCTGGTAGCCGGATAAAGAGTAATATAAGATGTATAAGCTCATGTCAAACATTTAAATTGTCTCTCAGGTTAGGCTCTCCTCTAGTTGAGCTTAGGGGCCGGTTTCTTTCAAGAAGCTGGTCTGATGACTTCATGTCTGTCTTCCATATGATTCCCAATATTTGCTATAGCTGAATCCCTCATTTTACTCATTTAAAAACACACACATAGGACACGAGGAAACATTCTGGAGTGCTGGAAATAGTCTACACTTTCTTTTCTTTTTTTTTTTTTTTTGAGTTGGAGTCTCACTCCGTTGCCCAGACTGGAGTGCAGTGGCCACTCCTGGCCACCGCAGCCTCTACCTGCAGGGCTCTGGCATTCCTTCCGCCTCAGCCTTCCAAGTAGCTGGAACTACAGGCGTGTGCTATCACGCCCGGCTAATTTTTTAAAATTTATTGTAGAGATGAGGTCTTGCCAAGTTGCCCAGTCTTGAACCCATGGGCTCAGGCAATTCACTCACCTTGGCCTCCCAAAGCACAGGATTACAGGCTAAGCCACCGAGCCTGGCAGTCTTCTTTTTTTTTTTTTTTTTTTTTTTTTTGAGTTGGAGTCTCACTCTGTCGCCCAGACTGGACCTGCTGGGCTTCCGCGATCCTTCCATCTCAGCCTTCCAAGTAGCTGGAATTACAGGCATGCGCTACCACGCTTGGCTGATTTTTTTTTTTGATTTATTGTAGAGATGGGGTCTTGCTGCCCAGGCGGGTCTCGAACCAGCGGGCTCGGGCAATCCACTCACCTCAGCCTCCCAAAGACGCGGGATTACAGGCTGAGCCACCGATCCCGGCTTACACTTTCAACTGGGTGGTTATCATACAGGTGTATATTCGTGTAAATTCATCAAAATATATACTTAGGATTAGCATATTTTACCAAATTTTTTTTTGTGTGTGTGTGTCAAGGGTCTCACTCTATCACCTAGGCTGGAGTGCAGTGGTACCCTCACTCGACCTGCTGGGTTCAGGTGATCCTTCTACCTCAGCCTTCCAAGTAGCTGGAACCACAGGAGCACACCACCACGCCCAGCTAATTTTTTGATTTATTGCAAGTCTCGCCAAGTTGACCAGGCTGATCTTGAACTCCTGGACTCTGGCAATCCTCTCTCCTCCACCTGCCAAAGTGCTGGGATTATAGGCATGAGCGACTCAATGCACCAGGTATCCTTTTTTTTGTGTCTGAGTCTCACTCTGTTGCCCAGGCTGGACCTCCTGGGCTCAGGCAATCCTTCTGCCTCAGTCTCCTGAGAAGCTGGGACTACAGGCGCATGCCACCATGACCAGCTAATTTTTTAATTTATTGTAGAGACAAGGTCTTACCAAGTTGCCCAGGCTGGTCTTGAACCCCTGGGCTCAGGCAATTCTCCTCCCGAAGTGCTGGGATTACAGGCATGAGCCACTGAGTCCAGCAATACCTCTCTTTTTCTCCCAAAAGCACTTTGGGAGGTCAAGGTGAGAGGACTGCCTGAGCTGGGATTACAGGCATGAGCCACTGAGTCTGCAATACCTCTCTTTTCTCCCAAAAGCACTTTGGGAAGTCAAGGTGAGAGGACTGCTGAGCCTGGGGGTTTGAGACCAGCCTGGGGAACTTGGTGAAACCTCTTCTCTACAATAAATCACAAAAACTAGCCAGGTGTGGTGGCGTGCATCTGTAGTTCCAGCTACTAGGAAGGCTGAGGTGGAAGGATCGCCTAAGCTCAGCAGGTTAAGGCTGCGGTGACCATGAGTGTGCCACTGTACTCCAGTCTGAGCAACAGAGTGAGACTCTAACTCAAAAAAAAAAAGAAAGAAAAAAGAAATCATAACCCAAATGATATTAATTTTTCAAATTCACTATACAAGAGACATCAGGAAACTGTGTGGCCTCCTTTGCTGGTGCAATCCCAGGTGACTGCTTTTCTAGTTCCTGTCCCTACTATCTAACCAGAAAAACAGCAAAACAGCTGCCAGCATTCCTTCAATCTAGACTTGCTGCAGTATTTCAGTGAGCTTAGGACAGGAAGCACACACAAATTTAATTATAAATAAGACAAGGGAAAAGCAAATACAGAAACAATACAGGGGCTTTGTCTTCAAACATTTTGAAATGCACCAAAAACATATTTAGTAAATATTTCAAGATTTGGCTGGAGGGGGGAAAAAAAAAGCTAAGGAAACGACAGCAACCAAAGGCAGAGGTCAGCAAAGAATGACCCATGAGCCAAAGCCAGTTTGCTGTTTTTGTAAATAGTTTTATTGGAAAACAGCAGGCTTATTTACTGTCTAGGACTGCTTTCTTGCTAAAATGGCAGAGCTGTGACAGAGATCTATGGCCCTCAAAGGCCTCTTCAGGAAGTGTGGGGCTCGGTGGTTCAGCCTGTAATCCTGTGCCTTTGGGAGGCTGAGGTGAGTGGATTGCCTGAGCCTGCAGGTTTGAGACCTGCCTGGGCAGGCGAGACCTCATCTCTACAATAAAATAAAAAAATTAGCTGGGCGTGGTAGTGCACGCCTGTAATTCTGGCTACTCAGAAGGCTGAGGTAGAAGGATCGCCGGAGCCCAGCAGGTCGAGGCTGCGGGAGCAGCCACTGCACTCCAGCCTGGGCGACAGAGTGAGACGCCAACTCAAAAAAAATAATAATTTTAAAAAAGCCGGGCTCGGTGGCTCAGCCTGTAATCCCAGCACTTTGGGAAGCTGAGGTGAGTGGATTGCCTGAGCCCGCGGGTTCGGTACCTGCTGGGGCAACTTGGCAAGACCTCATCTCTACAATAAATCAAAATGAGCTGGGCGTGGTAGCGCGCACCTGTAGTTCCAGCTACTCGGAAGGCTGAGGTGGAAGGATTGCCGGAGCCCAGCAGGTCGAGGCTGCGGTGGCCGGGAGCGGCCCCTGCACTCCAATCTGGGTGACAGAGTGAGACTCTAACTCAAAAAAAAAGAAGTCTGCAGACCTCTGATCTAAGGAATAGGTAATATTTAGGGCCCATTTACAATCTTGCAAATCGGTGGAAATAAATAAGGACAAATTCAGACTTAATGATTAACTTGCCTAAGAGATGGACTCAAACAGGTATGGACTGTATTGGTGGAAAGATACAGGTGTTTGAGGTTGCTTCTTCTTTTTTTTTTTTTTTTTTTTTTTGAGTTGAAGTCTCATTCTTGTCACCCAGGCTGGAGTATAGTGGCACACTCACAGCTACTGCAGCCTCAACCTGCTGGGTGCTGGGCTCAGGCAATCCTTCTGCCTCAGCCTTCCAAGTAGCTGGAACCACAGACACACAACACTATGCCCAGCTAGCTAGTTTTTGTGCTTTATTGTAGACACCAGGTCTCACAAAGTTGCCCACTGGTCTCGAACCCCTGGGCTCAGGCAATCCTCCTGCCTTGGCCTCCCAAAGTGCTGGGATTACAGGCTGAGCCACCATGCCTGGCCAGTCTTTTGAGATTTAACGGGTAGGCTTCCAGTAAACAGAAAGAGCATCCTACACACTCCACAAAAACAGGCCCGATTCTAGTCAAAGTCAGAAATGATTAACAACTGATGATGACTGAAACTAAGCTTCCCATCCCCTTGCTGAGTGGTGAACATACATAGTACATGCATTTTAACTCAACATAAATAAATGTCTAAAAGTTAATACAAGCCGGGCTCGGTGGCTCAACCTGTAATCCCGTGTTTTGGGAGGCTGAGGTGAGTGGATTGCCTGAGCCTGCAGGTTCAAGACCCGCCTGGGACCTGGCGAGACCTCATCTCTATAGTAAATCAAAAAATTAGCCAGGCGTGGTAGCGCGCACCTGTAGTTCCAGCTACTTGGAAGGCTGAGGCGGAGGGATCGCTGGAGCCCAGCAGGTCGAGGCTGTGGTGGTCAGAGCGTGCCACTGCACTCCAGCCTGGGCGACAGACTCCAACTCAAATAAATAAATAAATAAAAGTTAATACAACAAATTCAATCTAAGATTCACAAAAAGTATAGTGTCTGAGGCACTGCAGTGACCACACAGGGATGCCATGAAGGGTTTTAAATGTTTGAGGGAAACACGACAACATTTGACATCTATGATGCCATGTTAACTACCAACTCAAGGCAATTCCCAATTTTGACAGTAGATCACAATACATTCCTTTCCAAGCTGTCATATCTTTGTAAAGCTGGGTTTTGGAGGTTGCTATTTTTTTTTCTGAGTTAGAGTCTCACTCTGTCGCCCAGACTGGAGTGCAGTGGCCGCTCCCGGCCCCTGCAGCCTCGACCTGCTGGGCTCTGGCGATCCTTCCACCTCAGCCTTCCAGTCAGAATTACAGGCGCATGCTCCCCACGCCCCTGATTTTTTGATTTATTGTAGAGAGGGTCTCGCTGCCCAGGTGGGTCTCGAACCCGCGGGCTCAGGCAATCCACCACCTCAGCCTCCCAAAGGCGCGGGATTACAGGCTGAGCCACCGAGCCCGGCTATGTCAATTATTTTTTAAATGGCTACTAAGTTTTTAGAATATAAATATTTAAGTTGTTTAGACCTAGTTACTTCATAAGATAAACTGTTAGTTATTTATTTTGGCCTAGGGGCACTGTGAATTATTCCTGAGACACTAAAGGTGCTATGAACCAAGAAAGTCTAGAATCTCTGAACTACACTGTTGTGGTTGACAGTGAGTTCTTCAAAAGTGGAGATATTCAGGCCGGGCTCGGTGGCTCAGTCTGTAATTCCAGCACTTTGGGAGGCCGAGTCAAGTGGATTGCCTGAGCCTGTGGTTTTGAGATCCAACTGGGCAACTTGGCAATACCTCATCTCTACAATAAATCAAAAACTAGCCGGGTGTAGTAACGCGCCCCTGTAGTTCCGCCTACTTGGAAGGTTGAGGCAGAAGGATCGTCAGGTCGAGGCTGCGGTAGCCGGGAGTGTGCCACTGCATTTCAGCCTGGGTGACAGATGAGACTACAACTCAAAAATAAAAATAAAAAATGGAGATATTAAAATGTTAAAAAATTATCTGCAAAGATACCAGAGGGTCTAATTTCAATATCTGAGAGTTGAATTTGTTATTTCCAATGTTCCTTCCCATAGAGATTCTATGATTTGAAATGAAGGAGATGTCCAAAGAGGGTGAAAGGTAGAGAAGGAAAGTAGATGTCTGGCTCAATGAACACTACAGAAATCTACAGCTGCAGTTCCAGGGAAAGACAAACATCAAGGACTTGCTGTTCATATTCTCATACCTTCTGATTTCCGTTTTTTCTACCAAAGGGGATACACCAAAGGGTTTTTTTGTTTTGTTTTTTTTTTGAGTTGGAGTCTCACTCTGTCGCCCAGACTGGAGTGCAGTGGCCGCTCCTGGCCACTGCAGCCTCGACCTGCTGGGCTCCGGAGATCCTTCCGCCTCAGCCTTCCGAGGAGCTGGAACTACAGGCGCGCGCTACCATGCCCGGCTAGTTTTTGATTTATTGTAGAGATGAAGTCTTGCCAAGGTGCCCAGGGGGTCTCAAACCCGCGGGCTCAGCCAATCCACTCACCTCAGCTTCCCAAAGACACAGGATCACAGGCCGAGCCACCGAGCCCGGCTACCAAAGGGTTCTTTACTCGAATTTTCTGTACACAGGTCATAAGGTCTATTTAGCTTTCACAGAGTTCCACGTGGGAAAATACGGAGCTGATGCTGCAAGTCACCAAGTATCCAAAACATTTCACATCTTCCTGATCTATATACCCTAAAGAAGAGGTCCAAGCCTGAGAATGTCCTAGATGCTGCCTAGTTATGCTCAAGTCTTATCATCTATCAAAGAAAGTTGCCAGGTTGAATCAGAGAACGGAAGTTACATAATTAGGACATTTAAAGAAAATGTGATTGTTTTGGACATTCTACAGAGTCATAAAATCAACTTTAACACCTGTATTTACAAGTTAAGATACCAGTTCCCAAGAAGTCACAAAACAAAAAGTTGAAATCTAAGATTAAAAAATGAAAGATGTACTTGAGCCCAGGAGTTCAAGGCTGTAGTGAGTCAAGATCACATCACTGCACTTTAGCCTGGATGACAGAGCGACATCCTGTCTCCAAAAAAAGAAAGATGCTTCTGCAACTCTACACTGTTCTGATGTTATTTCCAGTATTTCTCCTTCAAGTCATTCAATATATTTGCATTTTCTTTGTTTAATGTCTGTGTTCATCAGAAGCTTCATCAGATGGTATCTGTCTTATTCACTTTCATATCCTCCCAGAATATGTCTGACTGATTGGCCCTTAGAACTAGAGTGGGCAGAGGAATACCCCACTAGAGTTAATCACCTCTCACCAAAGCCTTCATCCCTACTAGAGAAATCTGGTGGGTAGGGAAAGTGAAATATCTAGTAACTCTAGACTCTGGTCACAGCAAATATACCACATAGGAAACAATCATCAGTACGATGAGGGGAAATAGCCAGACTCAGTGGCTCAGCCTGTAATTCCAGCACACTGGGAGGCTGAGGAAGTGAATTGCCAGAGATCACGGGTTTGAGACCAGCCTAGGCAACTTGGTGAGATCTCGTCTCTACAATAAATAAAAAATTAGCTGGGTGTGGAAACGCATGCCTATAGTTTCCAGCTACTTGGAAGGCTGAGACGGAAGGATTGTCAGAGCCCAGCAGGTCGAAGCTAGGGTGGCCATGAGTATGCTACTGCACTCCAGTCAGGGTGACAGAGTGAGACTCCAACTCAAAAAAAAGAAAAAGATGAGGGGAGGTGGTTCTTGGAATACTTGCTAAAATTAATTAACTAATTTTTTTTAGAGACAGACTCACTCTGTCACTGTATCCTAGAACTCCCGGACTCAAGTGATCCTCTCACCTCAGCCTCTCAAGCAGCTGGGACTACAGGCACATGCCCCACCACACCCAGTTAGTTTTATATATAAATACACACACACACACACACACACACACACACTCTCTCTCTCTCTCTCTCAAAAATATATATATTATTTATACACACACACATTCAAACATATAATTTTTTTTTTTTTTGAGTTGGAGTCTCACTCTGTAGCCCAGACTGGAGTGCAGTGGCCGCTTCTGGCCACCGCAGCCTCGACCTGCGGAGCTCCAACAATCCTTCCGCCTCAGCTTTCCAAGTAGCTGGAAATACAGGCGCGCACTACCACGCCCGGCTGATTTTTTGATTTATTGTAGAGATGAGGTCTCACCAAGTTGCCCAGGCGGGTCTCGAACCCACGGGCTCAGGCAATCCACTCACCTCAGACTCAAAAGGCGTAGGATTACAAACTGAGCCACCGCCGGGCTTTTTTTTTTTGAGTCAGAGTCTCCTGCTGTCCTCCAGTGTGGAGTACAGTGACATGCTCACGGTTACTGCAGACTTGACCTCCTGGGCTCAGGTGATCCTTCTGCCACAGTCTTCCAAGCAGCTGGAACTACAGGCGTGTACCACTATGTTCAGCTAATTTTTCTTGATTTGTAGTAGAGACAACATCTCGCCAAGTTACCCAGGCTGGTCTCGGACCCTGGGCTCAGGCAATCCTCTCATCTCCGCTTCCCAAAGTGCTGGAATTACAGGTGTGAGCCACTGTGCCTAGCAGTTTTTATACAGACAGGGTCTTGCTATACAGCCCAGGATGGTCTCAAACTCCTGGCCTTAAGCAATCCTCCCCAAGTGTAAACTTTTCTTTACAAAATTAAAAAAAAAAAACACAAACAACTCTTTCCTCAAAGACAATCTCACAGAGACTCTGATATGTGACAGTTAAAAACAGAGTTGCTTTGGTTAAAGCAAGAAAAGGAAACCCAGAGCCTTCTAACCTCATATTCCCTTCTCCCTAGGACCTCCTGGGAACTCTTGGGGCACTGAAAAACAGTCTAAAGACTGCTGGTCTAATATATTATCTCCCAGTTCAGCCCAATTATAAAATTAAATGATTCAAATCTATCAGTTTAAACTTAAGTATAAAACTCCACTAAGGCCGGGCTCGGTGGCTCAGCCTGTAATCCCAGCACTTTGGGAGCCCGAGGTGAGTGGATTGCCTGAGTCCACAGGTTCAAGACCTGCCTGGGCAACTTGGCGCGACCTCATCTCTACAAATAAATCAAAAATTAGCCGGGCGTGGTAGTGCGCGCCTGTAGTTCCAGCTACTTGGAAGGCTGAGGCGGAAGGATCACCGGAGCCCAGCAGGTCGAGGCTGCGGTGGCCAGGAGCGGCCATTGCACTCCAGTCTGGGTGATAGAGTGAGACTCCAACTCAAAAACAACAACAACAACAACAAAAAAAAAACTCCACTAAAACGTATCTAGCTGGTTTAGAAATCTATATTTATAGTGAGTCACATTATGCTTCATATATATGAGAGAAACACAGACTGATCTACTAATTGATCATTCTATCTCAATGCATGTGTTTCTTTTCTTTCTTTTTTTGAGTTGGAGTCTCACTCGGTACCCCAGGTGGAGTGCAGTGGCCGCCCCCGGGCCCCCGCAGCCTCGCCTGCTGGGCCGGCGATCCTTTCGCCTCACCCTTTCCCAAAGTACGGGAATTACAGGTATGCGCTACCACCCCCGGGCCGTTTTTTTTTTTTTTTTTTTTTTAATTTTTATTGTAAGATGATCTCGCTGCCCAAGCAGGTCTCGAACCCACGGGCTCAGGCAACCCACTCCCCTCAGCCCCCCAAAAGGGCCCGGGGATTACAGGCTGAGCCACGAGCCCCGGCGTGTTTCTTGGTTTTGTTCTTTTTTTTTTTTTTTTTGAGTTGGAGTTCACTCTGTCACCGAGACTGGAGTGCAAGGGCCGCTCCAGCCCCCATAGCCTGACCTGCTGGGCCCCGGGCAATCCTTCCGCCTCACCCTTCCAAGTAGCTGAAACTACAGGCGTGCGCTACCACGGCCGGCTTATTTTTTTGAATTATTGTAGAGATGAGGTCTCGCCAAGTTGCCCAGGTGGGTCTTTAACCCATGGGCTCAGGCAATCCACTTACCTCAGCCTCCCAAAGCGTGGGATTACAGGCTGAGCCACTGAGCCCGGCTTATTCTTCTTTTTAAGAGACAGTAACCCAGGTTGCATGAGCACAGTGGCATGATCATAACTCACTGCAGTACCAAACTCCTGAGTTAAGTGATCCTCCTGCCTCACCCTCCCAGGTAGCTGGAACTATAGGAGTGTGCCACAGTACCCAGCTAATTTTTTAATTTTTTTGTAGAGACAGGGTCTTGCTATGTTCCCCAGGCTGGTCTTGAAATCCTGGTCTCAAGCAATTCATCCGCTTTGGCCTCTCAAGTAGCTGGGACTACACAGGTGCATGCCACCATGCCTAGCTAATTTTTTTGTAGAGACAGGGTCTTGCTATGTTGCCTAGGGTGGTTTTGAAATTCTGGTCTCAAGTGATCCTCCCACCTTGGCCTCCTGAAGCGATGGTATTAAGGTGTGACGCAGCATGCCCAGCCTTAATGCAGGTGTTTCAAGCCAGAATGCTAAGGTTAGAAAGGCAGAATCGCTGGGCTCGGTAGCTCAGCCTGTAACCCCGCGCCTTTGGGAGGCTGAGGTGAGTAGATTGCCTGAGCCCGCAGGTTCGAGACCTGCCTGGGCAGTGAAATCTCATCTCTACAATAAATCGAAAAATCAGCTGGGGGTGGTAGTGCATGCCTGTAATTCCGGCTACTGAGGCCGAAGGATCACCAGAGTCCAGCGAGTCGAGGCTGTGGTGGCCGGGAGCGGCCACTGCACTCCAGTCTGGGTGACAAAGTGAGACTCCAACTCAAAAAAATAAAAAATAAAAAAAAGGTAGAATCTCCTAATCTTTTTTTCTTTTTTGAGTTGGAGTCTCACTCTGTCACCCAGACTGGAGTACAGTGGCCGCTCCCGGCCACCACAGCCTCGACCAGCTGGGCTCCGGCGATCCTTCCGCCTCAGCCTTCCAAGTAGCTGGAACTATAGGCGTGCGCTACCACACCCGGCAAATTTTTGATTTATTGTAGAGATGAGGTCTCGCCAAGCTGCTCAGGTGGTTCTCGAACCCGCGGGCTCCTGCAATTCACTCACCTCGGCCTCCCAAAGTGCTGGGATTGCAGGCTGAGCCACCGAGTTCGGCCAAATCTCCTAATCTTATCTCCCAGTCTCATCACAATAGAAAGTAGGCATCAGCTCTTATGAAAAACTAGAGAGAGCCAGGCTTGGTGGCCTCACGCCTACAAGTCCAGTATTTGGGAGACCGAGGTGAGAGGATTGCCTGAGCCCAGGGGTTCGAGACCAGCCTGGGCAACATGGCAAGACCTCGTCTCTACAACAAATCAAAAAATTAGCCGGGCATGGTGGTGCATGCCTGTAGTTCCAGCTACCTGAGGAAGGCTGAGGGGGAAGGATCACCCGAGGCCAGCAGGTCAAAGCTGCGGTGGCCATGAGTGTGCCACTACACTTCAGCCTGGGCTACAAAGTGAAACTCCAACTCAAAAAAAAAAAAAAAAAAAAAGCGGGGCTTGGTGGTCAGCCTTTAATCCCACCCCTTTTGGGAGGCGGGGTGAGTGGATTGCCTGACCCCCGGGGTTCGAGACCTGCCTGGGCAGCGAGACTATCTCTATAAATAAATTAAAAAATCAAGCCGGGCTCGGTGGCTCAGCCTGTAATCCCACACCTTTGGGAGCCTGAGATGAGTGGACTGCCTGAGCCCGCGGGTTCGAGACCCGCCTGGGCAGCGAGACCACATCTCTACAATAAATTAAAAAAAATCAGCCAGGCATGATAGCAAATGCCTGTAATTCTGGCTACTCGGAAGGATCGCCGGAATCCAGCAGGTTGAGGTTGCGGTGGCCGGGAGCAGCCACTGCACTCCAGTCTGGGCGACAGAGTGAGAGACTACAACTCAAAAAATAAAAAAAAGATTTCGGGTTTAGTAGAAAGGTACCAAGGTAGATGTGGATTTGTCACATCTCTCCAGTTAGCTTAAAAGATCTATTCAGGCCGAGTGTGGTGGATCAAGCCTGTAATTCCAGCCCTTTGGGAGGTCAAGGTGAGAGAATTGCTTGAACCCAGGTGTTCGAGACCAACCTGAGCAACTTGGTGAGATCTTGTCTATACAATAAATCAAAAAATTAGTCGGGCATGATAGTGCATGCCTGTAGTTCAAACTACTTGGAAAATTGAACCGAAGGTTCGCCTGAGCCTAGCAGGTTGAGGCTGCGATGGCTATGAGCATGCCATTGCCCTCCAGCCTGGGCAACAGAGTGAGACTCCAACTCAAAAAAAAACAAAAAAACAAAAAAACAACCCTAGGCCAGGCTGGTGGCTCACGCCTATAATCCCAACACTTTGGGAGGCTGAGGTGAGAGGACTGCCTGAGCCCAGGGGTTTGAGACCAGCCTGGGGAACTTGGGGAGACCTCATTTCTACAATAAATCAAAAAACTAGCCAGGCATGGTAGCGTATGCCTGTATTTCTAGCTACTTGGAAAGCTGAGGTGGGAGGATCGCCTGAGCGCAACAGGTCAAGGCTGCAGTGGCCGGGAGCACAGTAGGACAAGGCTGCAGTGGCCACTGCCCTCCAGCCTAGGTGACAGAGTGAGATGCCAACTCAAAAAAAAAAAAAAAAGACAAAAAAATTCCAAAAAATGACCTATTCAGCCTGTTCATACATCAGTTCATTGCAAACACACACACACACACACACAGATATTTTTAGAGAGGGTCTTACGCAGTCAACCAGGCTGAAGTGCAGTGATACAATCACAGCGTACTGTAGCCTAAAACTCTTGGACTCAAAGACATCCTCCCACTTCAGCCTTCTAAGTAGCTAAGATTACAAGCACGCACCCCCCAACATCAGATTTTTTTTTTTTTTGAGTTGGAGTCCCCTCTGTTGCCAGATGGAGTGCAGGGGCCCGCCCCTGGCCAGTAGCCTCGACCTGCTGGGCTCCAGCGATCCTTCCACCTCAGCCTTCCGAGTAGCCGGAATTAGAGGTGTGCGCTACGACGCCCGGCTAATTGACTATTTTTTTAAGAATCTTTTGGCTGGGCTTGGTGGCTCGGCCTGTAATTCCGCACCTTTGGGAGGCTGAGGTGAGTAGACTGCCTGAGCCCGCGGGTTCGAGACCCGCCTGGTCAGGCGAGACCTCATCTCTACAATAAAATAAAATAAAAAATTAGCCGGGTGTGGTAGCGTGCGCCTATAATTCCAACTACTGGGAAGGCTGAGGTGGAAGGATCGCTGGAGCCCGGGAGGTCGAGGCTGCAGTGGCCGGGAGCGGCCACTGCACTCCAGTCTTGGCGACAGAGTGAGACTCCAACTCAAAAACAAAACAAAACAAAACAAAGAATCTTTTGTAGTTGGGGTCTCACTATGTTGCCCAGGCTGGTCTCTAACTCCTTGACTCAAGTGATCCTTTTGCCTCAGCCTCCCAAATGTTGGGATTACAGGCGAGAGCCACTAAGCTCAGCCAGATCTAGACTTCTGTTATGCTAAAGTAACAATATTTCTCAAAGTACATAAGAAAAAGTGTTTCAAAACCAATACTTACAGTATTTTTCAAACTTCAAAGATAACATCAACAATAAACATGTGCAGCTCAAAACTAATATCCAACCACTCCCCCCAAAAAATTACTGAAATAATAAACTAGTTTTTTGTTTGTTTGTTTGGGTTTTTTTTTTTGTTTTTTGAGTTGGAGTCTCACTCTGTCCCCCAGACTGGAGTGCAGTGTCTACTCCCGGCCACCCCAGCCTCGACCTGCTGGGGCTCCGGCGATCCTTCCGCCTCAGCCTTCCAAAGTAGCAGGAACTACAGGTGCGCTCTACCACGCTCGGCTAATTTTCTGATTTATGTAGAGATGAGGTCTCAAGTTGGCCAGGTGGTCTCAAACCCCGGGGGCTCAGGCAATCCACTCACCTCAGCCTCCCAAGGCGTGGGATTACAGGCTGAGCCACCGAGTCCGGCTAAACTAGTTTTCTATTCAGATCCTTATTTCACACAACTCATATTTCACAGCAGGGAAACAGGGAGAGCAGCTTAATCATTTCTGAGCATTAAAGCCTGTAATGAAGGTAGGCATCAATAAAAATAATTCTCTAAGAAATGAATTGCAATTGGAAGGCCAGGCACAGTGGCTCAAGCCTGTAATCCCAGGAGGCCAAGGTGAGAGGACTGCCTGAGTCCAGGGGTTCGAGACCAGCCTGGGCAACTTGGCAAGACCTCATCTCTACAGTAAATCAAAAAATTTGGTCATTGCTTTACTAAACTCTGATGTATCCAAGTGCTCCTTAAGCTATGGCTGCCGTCATGTTTCCTAAGCTTGGCCCCCTCTCCTACCTTGGGAAGGTGACCCTACTCTCTCATCTCCCTAATTTACTTCTTAGCCGGCTCGGTGGGTCAGCCTGTAATGCCGTGCTTTGGGAGGCTGAGGCGAGTGGATTGCCTGAGCCCGCGGGTTCCAGACCCACCTGGGCAACTTGGCAAGACCTCACCTCTACAATAAGTCAAAAATTAGCTGAGCATGGTAGCGTGTTCTTGTAATTCCAGCTTCTTGGAAGGCTGAAGTGGAAGGATCGCTGGAGCCCAGTAGGTTGAGGCTGCGGTGGCTGGGAGCAGCCACTGCACTCTAGTCTGGGCGACAGAGTGAGACTCCAACTCAAAAAAAAAAAATTTACTTCCTAAATAAACTATATTAAAAAAAAAAAAAGCTGGGTGTGGTAGCACATGCCTATAGTTACAGCTACTTGGAAGGCTGAGGCGGAAGGATCACCTGAGCCCATCAGGTCGAGGCTGCAGTGGCCATGAGGGTGCCACTGCACTGCAGCCTAGGTGACAGAGTAAGACTCCAACTCAAAACAAAAGAAATGCAAATGGAAGCAAAATTAATGTGATAACTATGTAACAACTATTTTCTCCTGGGTGTTATCTGGTTTATTCCATGAATGCCATTCTTATACTTCAGCCCAGTGTTAACAAGGTTTGCAATAAATGTTAAGGGTTACATCAATGTGCAGAGCACCATATCCGATGTTAACATCACCTGAACTTAAACAAAAAATGAGGTTACAAGTTGGAGACCAGCCTGAGCAACACAGTGAGATTCCCATGTCTACCAAAAAAAAAAAAAAATTAAGCCAGGCTCGGTGGCTCAGCCTGTAATCCTGCGCTTTGGGAGGCTGAGGTTAGTGGACTGCTTGAGTCCACGGGTTTGAGACCTGCCTGGGCAACTTGGCGAGACCGCATCTCTACAACAAATCAAAAAATCAGCTGGGCGTGGTAGCGCGTGCCTGTAATTACGGCTACTTGTAAGGCTGAGGCGGAAGGATCTCCAGAGCCCAGCGGGTCGAGGCTGCGGTGGCCAGGAGCGGCCACTGCACTCCAGTCTGGGTGACAGAGTGAGACTCCAACTAAAAAAAAAAAAAAAAAAAAAAAAAAAAAAATTAGCCAGGCATGATGGCTTATGCCTATAGTACCAGCTACTCTGGAGGCTGAGGTGGGAAGACTGTTTGAGTCCAAGAGTTCAAAGCTGCATTGAGTAATGATAGCCCCACTGTACTCCAGCCTGGGTGACAAAGTAAGACCCTGACTCTAAAAACAAAACAAAACAACACGAAGCTAGAAACTGATTTTCTGTATCTTCCAAGCTCTGAATGGGAAAAAGAAGTGATATGACCTACACAACATGCACTTTTCTTTTCTTTTGCTTCAGTGGACAATGGTAACATTTCATTTCTCATCGAAGCAGAGACATGATACTTTTAAGTCACAACATGATCTTTAAAAATACAATTTTTGGGGGGGTTAGTTCAAGTCTCACTCTGTTGCCCAGGCTGGAGTACATGCAGTGGCACGCTCACGGCCACCAGTCTTGAACTGCTGGGCTCAGACGATCCTCCCACCTCAACCTTCCAAGTAGCTGACCTATAGGCATGCACCACCATGCCTGGCTAATTTTTTGATTTTATTGTAGAGATGAAGTCTTGCCAAGTTGCCGAGGCTGGTCTTGAACCCATGGGCTCAGGTAATTCTCTGACCTCTGCCTCCCAAAGTGCTGGGATTATAGGCATAAACCACCATGCCTGGCCAAAAAAATAGAAATTTTAAAAACACATTTATCCAGTCAAATCTAGAAGACTCAACTAACCCCTCTTTGCATTCACTAGATCAGAACCTAAAAGAAAAATTTCAAATTCAGTAATATCAGAGACTGGTTCAAATAAACTCTAGGTCGTTCAATGGGCTAACACTCCCACTTAGAGGGCAGCTCTTACTCCTCAGTGTATGAACATGACCCAAAAAAAAAAACTTAGAGAAGATTCCAGTTTACAATAAAGCACTTCGACCCCTTCTCTACTAATCTGTGCTCATATAACGTCAGCTTGTGTTCATGAAAGTTGGCTACTTGCTTAAATTCAGGCTACCATATTGGTAGGCTCTGAAAGACAGAGCAGCATGCTACTTCTATACTAGCTTTTATACTGAACCACTATTAGCTCTGCGTAACTCAGAGAGAAAGAAAGGGAAGAAAAAAGGAAGGAGGCAAGAGATAAAGACACAGCTCACTGCAGTATGAGTACCAAAGAAAGGAATGAAGAAATAAACACAACGCAATGGTTGGCCAGAAGGAGATGGGCTACCAAGGATATTTTACCAGTAAAATGCAAAAATTAATTCCTCAGGAAGATCTAGCTTCTTGCATGTAAACTGCAGGAAACAACAAAGACCAAGTAAACCTGCTGCTACATGTAATGGATACTTTTGGGTATGATCTCGTCACACCTGTACTATGCCTCACTGATTCCTCCTGAATTCTTACTTGATGAACACAGTTAATGGCAAGGAACCTCATGTCCCTTAAAGTAAAAAACATGTTTTTGTGGGATAATTCCATTTAAGTGCTTTGATGAGATCACTTCTTACTCAAATCTGTGTGAACCCACCTTCTTTTAGTCAACAATAAACAGAAAGCAAGGAAGAGATTAGGATGTAGATGAGAAAAAATATTTTAGGTTAATTCCTGTGAATTCAGGTGCTGTTATTAAGGTAGTCAAAGTATGTTTAGTGGATCAGTCAGAACATTCAGTTATACAGTTTTAAGCTTATTCATTCCAAAATAGGTTTTCTATAAAAAAGAGAAAACCCAACATTAAATGCCAAAATCAGAACTTAATGGTTTGACATCTACAACAGTATCACAATGACGGTGCTTGTAGTCAGCATTCCTACAAAGCTCTAAGAGGTCTGAAAGGGAGACCC
>JAPVLO010002103.1:0-78991 GCA_027257055.1 Cephalopachus bancanus
CATGTGCCAGGGCAGTTCTTCAGGTGCTGAGGTACTTCTTCAGGTGCAGTGCTGTCCCTCACGTTGAGAGGCTCTTTCCCATGTTCAGAAGCACTTTTCCAGGGGCCAGGGCTGTCCCAGATGCTGGGACTCTTCAAAAGGTGCAGGGCGCTTTTCCAGCTGCAGGGGTTCTTCATCAGGTGCTTGGCTCTTCCTTACGTACAGGGGCTCTCTGTCAAGTGTGGAGGATCTTCCAGAGGCTCAGTAGTTCTTTCTTAGAGTCATCACTATTACTCAGGTGCAGGAGATTTTCCTCATATGCAGGGACTCTTTATTAAGTGCTTGTTGTCAGGTGCAGGGCTCTTCCTCAGGTTTTGGGCTCTCTGTAAGGTGCAGGGATTTTCACCTGAGCTCTCCTCTGGTGTAGGGGCTCTTAACTAGATGCTGCACTCTCCTCCAGTGCAAGTACTTTCTCAGGTGTAGGTGTCTTAAATTGCAGTACTCTCCTTAGGGACAGGGGCTCTTTATAAGTTGCTGTGGTTAACCTTAGATACAGAATCTCTTTTTTAGGTGCAGAGCTCTTAGGTGCAGGGTTCTCAGGAGCAGGATCTTCTTCTTAGGAGCTGGGTCTCTCCTTAAGTGCAGTGGCTTTCTCTCAGGTGCAGGATGTTTCCTCAGGAGCAAGGGCTCTTCATTGGGTGCAGGGCTCACTCTCAGTGAGGCCTCTCTTACATACAGGGATTCTTCTTCAAGTGTAGGAACTGTCCCTCAGGAGCAAGCCTCTTTCTTCAGTGCAGGGACTCACCACCAGGTGCAGGGGCTCTTCCCCAGGTTCAGCATTTTTCCTCAGGTGCAGGAGCTTTTCCATCTGTGAAGGATCCCTTCCTCAGGCGTAAGTCTCTCCCCTAGATCCAGGGGCTCTTCAGCAGGTGCTGAGGTTTCCCTCATTTTCAGGACTTGGGTGCAGAACTCTATCTCAGGTTCAGAACTCTTCATAAGATTATGGGTTCTTCCTCAGGTACAGTAGGGCTCCCTCAGGTGTAGGAACTC
This sequence comes from Cephalopachus bancanus, assembly GCA_027257055.1. Lineage (NCBI taxonomy): Eukaryota > Metazoa > Chordata > Mammalia > Primates > Tarsiidae > Cephalopachus > Cephalopachus bancanus. The sequence goes on from JAPVLO010002103.1 coordinate 1,030, forward strand.
TCCCTCAGGTGCAGGGCACCTATTTAGGTGCAGGGATCTCCCCCAAGTGAAGTGGCTCTTTCAGTATGGAGGTCATTTATTAGATATAGAACTTTTGCCCTAGGTTTGGGGGCTCATCAAGTGCTGGACACATTTTCAAGCATAGTGGCTCCCCTCAGGTGTAGAAGCTCTTCTTCAGGTATAAGTCCCTCCCCCAGGTACAGGGACTCTTCATCAGGTGCTGGACTTTCTTCCAGATTAAGGGCTCTATCTTGGGTGCAGGACTCTTTCTCAGATCCATAGCTCTTTTTCTGGTACAAGGATACTCCCTCAGGTGCAGGGATGCTCCCTCAGGTAGATAGGCTCTTCATCGTGTGTCTGGGGCACATCTTCAGGGGCAGGGCTGTCCCTTAATTTGAGGGGCTCTTTCTCATGTTCAGGAGAGCTTCCCCCATGGTCCAGGCCTCTCCCAGGTACAGGGGCTTTTCAAAAAGTGCAGGGCTCTTCTCCAGGTGCAGGGGCTTGTCATCAGTTGCTGGGCTCTTCCTTAGGAGCAGGGGATTTCTGTCAGATGAGGGAGATGTCCCTGAGGTGCAGTAGTTCTTCAGATTCAGCACCATTACTCAGGTGTAGGAGGTCATCCTTATGTGCAGGGGCTCTTCGTTAAGTGCTGGGCTTGTTGTCAGTTGCAGGGCTCTTCCTCAGGTTTGGGTCCTCCCTAAGGTGCAGGGGCTCTTCATCATAGACTGAGCTTACCCCAGGAGCTGGGCTTTCCCTCATTTGCAGGACTTTTTTTTTTGTTGCAGGGGCCCTTCATCAAGGGCTGGACTCTCTGTTGGGTGCAGGGTCTCTCCTACAAGTGCAAGGCTTTCTCTTAGGTACACTTGTCTCCCTTAGGTGTAGGACTACTCCCTTAGGTACAGAAACTGTCCCTCGGGTGTTGGACCTCTTTCTCAGGTTTAAACACTCTTACTCGGGTTCTGGGCTCTACCTCATGTGCAGGGCCTCTCTCTCAAGTTTAGGCTCTCCCTCAGGTGCAGGTCTATTCCTAAGGTGCAGGACTCTGTGGGGGCTCTTTCTAAGGTTCCGGGGCTTTCCCTCTAGTTCAAGATTCTTCCTCAGGTACAGGACTCTCTCTTAGGTGTGGGGGCCTTCCCTCAGAATCAGGACCTCTTCATCAGGTTCTGGGCTCTCCCTCAGCTGTAGGGGCTCTCCCTCTGGTTCAGAGCTCTCCCTTTAGAAAACTGTGACTTTTTATCTGGTGTGGGAGCTATTCCTCAAGGGCAGGGGCTTTTCTTCAGGTGCAGGAGCTTTCCCTCAAGTTTACCACTCTTACATGCAAGAGCTCTTTTTAAAGTGCAGGAGCTCTTAATCAGGTGAAGGGCTCTTTCACAGTTGCAGGGGGTCTATCTTAGGTGCGGGAAGTCTTCCTCAAGTGCAGGAACTCTCTCTCAGTTGCAGGCACTTTCCCTCAGGTGCAAGGCTCTTTTCTTTCTTTTTTTTTGACAAGGCTCTTTCTACAGTGCAGAGGCTTTGTACCAAGTATGGGAGTTCTCCCTCAGTTGCAGGAGCTCACCCTCAGATGTGAGGGCTTTTCATCGGTACTGGGCTCTTCCTCAAGTTCAGGGTTTCTTCCTCAGGTGCCTGGCACTCCCTCGGGTTCAGGGGCTCTTTCTCATGAACTGGTCTCTTCCTCAGGTGCTGGGTTCACTCTCAGATGTGAGGGTTCTTCATCAGCTACTGGGCTCTTCCTCAAATTCAGGGTTTCTTCCTCACTCCCTTAAGTGCCCGGCACTCCCTTAGGTGCAAGCGCTCTTTCTCAGGTACTGGGTCCACCTTCAGGTATAGGGGATATTTCTAAGGTACAAGGCTCTCTCTCGGATTTGGATCTCTTGTTTGGATGCAGGAATTTTTCAGGTGCAGAGACTTTCCCCTGGTTCAGTGGTTCTTCCTCAGATGTGAGAACTTCTCAGGTGCAGGAAATTTGCTTTGGGTGCAGGGGCTCTCTTTTAGACACAGGGGCTCTTCACCAGATGCAGAAGCAAGAGGTATCTCTTAGGTGCAGAAGCTCTTCCTCAACTGCAGGGACTTTCCCTAACATGCAAGGCCCATTCTTTAGTGCAGTGACTCCTTTTCTTCAGGTGCAGGGACTCTCCCTCAGGTGTAGTAGTTCTCCCTCTGGTACAGGGGTTCTTCTTCAGTTGCTGGGAGCTTCCTCAGCTCTAGAGGCCCTCCCTCATGTGCAGGAGCACTTTTTAGGTGTAGCACTCTTCGTCAGGCTCTGGGTTCTTCCTCAGTTGCTGGGCTGTATCTCAGGTGTATGGCTTTTCCTTGGATGTATGTTTTTTTTCAGGTGCAGGGTCTCTTGTCAGGTGTTGGACTTTCTCTGAGGTGCAGGGGCACTTCATCAGTGTCTAGGCTCTTCCTCAGGTTCATGGGCTCTCCCTCAGATAAAGAGGATCACCTTGAGGTATTGGAATTCTCCCTCAGACTAAGCACTGTTTCTTAGGTGCAAGAGATCTCCCTCATGTGAAATGGCTCTACTCAGGTGCTGGGCTCTCCTTCAGGTGTTGTGCTTTCTTTAGGGTGCAGGAGCTCTTCATCATGGACTGCTATCTCTCTTGGGTGCGTGGGCTCTCCCTCATGTTCAGGGCTGTTCATAGGGACAGGGCATCTTCGTCAGGTGCTGGGCTCTTGGGTACAGGATTCTCCCTAAGTTGGAGCCCCTCTGCAGGGGCCCTTCTTGGGGACTGGCTTCTCCCTACAGTTTAGGGACTTTTCCTCAGATGCCATGACCTCCCTCAGGTACAGAGCTCTCCTTCAGGGGCAGGGCACTCACTCAGGAGCAGGATATTTTCCTCAGGAGCTGAGTCTCTCCCTCATTTGTGGAGGCTCTGCCTCAGGTGCAGGAATTTCCCAGGTGCACAGGTTCTCCCTCTGGTGCATGGGCTTCTCATCAGTTCTTGGCTTTCCCTCAGGTGCAGGGCTTTTAATCACATGCTGAGCTCTTCATCACATGCAGGTCTTTCCCTCAGAGTCTTGGCTCTTTCTCATGTGCAGGGCTCTCCCTCAGTTCATAGGCTCTTCTTCAGGATCTAGGCTCTTTCTCGGGTGAAGGGCTCTTTTTCAGGTGAAGGGCTCTTCTTCAGTTGTGTGGGTCTCTCTCAGGTGCTGGTGTTCTCTCTCAGATACAAGGCTCTTCTTCAGGTGCAGGAACACTTTATATAGTACAGGGCTCTCCCTGTGATGCAGAGGAACTCCACAAATGGGCAGATTCTTCCTCATGTGCAGGGGCATTTCTTCAGGTACAGGGAATTTCACAGCCTAAGGGGCTCCCCCAGTGCAGGGGTTCTTCAGCAGGTGCTTGACTGTTTCTCAGGTGCAAGAGCTCTTTTCCATGGTCTGTCCTCTCCCTCATGTGCAAGAGCTTCTTCTTGTGTGCCAGAGTTCTTTCTCTGGTATATGACTCTCCTCCTAGTACAATGGCTAATCATTAGGTTTGGGGCTATTTCTCAGTTGAAGGGCAGTATCTCAGGTACAGGACTCTTTCTTGGGTATATGGCTCATTCTCATGTGCAGGTGTCTCCCTCAGGTGAAAGGAGTTCTACTTCAGGTAGATGGGCTTTCTCTAGTGTGTCTGGGGAACTTCTTCAGATGCAGGGTTATCCCATAGGTTGATGGGCTTTCAAGGGGCTCTTCCCGTGGGCAGCGGCCCTCACAGGTTGAGAGATTCTTTAAATTATGCAGGATCTGGCTGGGCATGGTGGCTCAAGCCTGTAATACCAGCACTTTGGGAGGCCGAGGTGAGGGGACTGCCTGAGCCCATGGGTTGAAGAACAGCTTAGGCAACTTGGAAAGACCAATAAAAATAATTAGCCAGGCATTTTAGTGTGTGCCTGTAATTCTGGCTACTTGGAAGGTTGAGGCAGAAGGATAACCTGAGCCCAGCCGTTCAACACTAGGGTGGCCATGAGTGTGCCAATGCACTCCAGCATGGGTGAAGGAGTTAGATTCCAACTCAAAAAAAAAAAAAAAAAAAAAAAGAAAAAAACATGCAGGACACTTCTACACATGCAGTCGAGTTTTTATTGGGTACTGGGATTTTCTGTAGAACATAGACCCTGTCTGTGGTGAAGGGGATCTCCCTGCAGTTCAAGAGTTCTTCAGAGTCAGCATTCTTGGGTGCAGGATATTGTTCCCATGTTTTGAGGTGCTTCATCATATGTATGGTTTTTGTGGTGCAGGTTCTCTTTCTTAGCTGCAGGGCTCTCCCTCAGGTATTAGACTCTCTCTAACATACAGCAGCTCTTCATCAGGGACTGGTCTCTTTCTTGGATGCAGGGGCTCTCTCAGGGGCAGGGATATCTCTCATTTGCAAAGTTCTCCATAAGGTGTAGGGGCTCTTCTTCAGGGACTGGCCCTTCTCTCAGATTCAGAGACTCCTTGTCAGTTACAGGGACTCTCCTTCAGATGCAGGGGCTCTTTATCAGGAGCTGGACTCTTCCTTGGGTACAGGGACTCACTCAGGTGCAGGACTCTCCCTCATTTGCAGGGATCACCATTAGGGACAGAGACTCTTCCTCATATGATAGGCTCACCCTCAGTTGAAGGTGCTCTCCCTCAGGTGCAAGATTCTTCATCAGGTCTAGGACTCTCTGGTGCATGAATTTTTCAGGGCTTGAGGCCCTTAGTCTGGTGCAGTGGCTGTTGTTCTGGTGATGAAACTTCTCCTCAGGTGCAGAAAATTTCCTTTAGTTTGAGGCTCTCCCTTTGGAACAAGGGCTCTTCACCAGATGCAGAAGCTCTCCCTTATATGCAGGAGCTCTTCCTAAGGTGCAGGGTTCTCCCTCTGTGTCAGGGTTGTTTTTAACTGCAGAGGCTCTTCATCAGGTGCAGGGGCTCTCTTTCAGGTGCAGGGCTCTCCCTCAGATGCAAGGAACCTCCTTCTGGTACAAGGACCTTCCCTGAGGTACAAGGCTCTTTCTTCATTGTAGAGGATCTTTTTCAGGTGTGGGAATCTTCAATCAGGCACAGGAGTTCTTCCTCAGGTGCAGGGTTGTTCATAGGCTGCAGGGCTCTGCCCAAGGTCAGGGGCACTTCCTTGGTTGCATGGTTCTTCCTCAGGTGCAGGGTCTCTTTCTCCAGTGTAGGGCTCACCCTCAGGTGTTGGGCCTCTTATTCAGGTTCTAGGCTTTTTCTTTGGTACAAGCCTCCCTTTCAGATGCAGGGCTCTCCTTCAGGTGTGGCACTCTACTTCGGGTGCTGTGCTCTCTCTTAGGTGCAGGGGCTCTCTTTCAGGGGGAGGGCTCTTATTCAGGTGCAAGTTCTCAGGACCTGGGTCTCTCCATCATATACAGGAGCTCTTTGTTAGTTGCAGGATTTCTCATGTGCAGAGGCTCTATTTTCTGGTGCAGTGACTATCTGTTAGGTGAGGGGACTTCTCAGGTGCGGGAAATCTCCCTCAGATGCAGGAATGCTTTTTTATGCCCCCAGGTTCTTCATCAGACACAGATGCTCTTTCTCATGTGAAGAAACTCTCCCTTAGGTGCAGGGCTCTCTTTCTGGTGTAGGGCTCTCATTTAGTTGTGGGAGTTTTTATCAGGTGCTGGGATTTTCCTCAGGTGCAGGGACTTTTTTAATTTAATTTTTATTTTTAGTTGGAGTCTCACTCTGTCACCCTGGTTGGAGTGCAGTGGCGCACTCACGGCCACCCCAGCATCGACCTGCTGGACTCTAGTGATCCTTCCACCTCAGCCTTCCAGTAACTGGAACTACAGGTGTGCACTACTGTGCCTGAGTAATTTTTGGCTCATTGTAGTGATGAGATCTCACCAAGTTCCCCAGGATGATCTCAAAACTGTGAGCTCAGGCAATTCACTTGTTTAGGCCTCCCAAAGTTTTGGGCTTACAGGCTGAGCCACCAGGCCTGCAGGGACTCTTTAAAAGGTGACTATTCTTCCTCAGATTCAGGGTGGCTCCATCACGTGGTGGGACTCTCCTTCATGTGCATGGGCACTTATTCAGGTGCAGGCTCTTCCCAGCTTCAGGGACTCTTCATCAAGGTCTTGACTCCCTCTCAGGTAGGGGACTGTCCTGGAGGTTCAGGATTCTTACTCAGGTTCAACCCTTTTACTTGGGTTCAGGACTCTTTCCCCCTAGTGCAGGGGCTCTTCACTAAGTGTTGTGATTTTCCTCAGGGGCAGAGGCTCTCCCTCCAGTTTAGGGCTATCCCTCAGGTGCAGGAATTCATCTCCAGGTATAGGGCACTTTTTCAGGTGCAGAGGTTCTTCCTCGGGTTGTAGGAACTTCTCAGGTGCAGGAGGTCTCCTTCAGATGCATGGGCTCTAGTTTAAGCATAGGAGCTTGTCACCAGATACAGAAACTCTCCATCATGTGTGGGAGCTCCTCCTCAGGTGCAGATGTTCTTTGTCAAGTGTAGTACTCTCCCTTATATACAGGGGCTTGTCATCAAGTTCTGGGTTGTGTCTCATTTGCAGTGTTCTATCTCAGGTGAGGGCTCTTTCTAGGGTTCATGCTCTTCTTCATGTGCCGGGTTCTCCCTTGTGTGGATAGGCTCTTTCTCATGTATCTAGCATACTTCCTCAGGTGCAGGGCTGTGCATCAGGTTGTGGGCTTCTTCCTCAAATCCAGGGGCTATTCCCCAGGGACGGGCTCTCCAGGTACAAATTTTGTTTGAAAGGTACCATTCTCTTCTTCGAGTTCAGGGCTTTTCATCAGGTGCTGGACTGGTCTTTAGTTGCAGAACCCTTCTCTCAGGTGAGGAGAAATCCCTTGGATTCAGTGCTGTTACTGGGGTTTAGGAGATCTTTTTCTATTTTTCTTTTTTATTATAAAGATGTGGGGTACAATTCAGGGTTAGGTATTCAAACATTGGTTATACAGGTACCCTTGTTGATGAGGTATACCCTTCCCTCCACTAGCCGTTTCCCTCAACTGCCAATCCCACTCCCCCTCCCCTGAGAGTTTCCCACTACTACCAATAGCTTTCTTATAGTATTATAATTGTTCAAGGTCTGCTTATGAGTGAGAACATATGGTACTCTGTTCCTTGTTTCTGTGATAGGTCCCTGAGTATGATCAACTCTAAATCCAGCCAAGTTGTTGCAAAGTCCATATGTTTGTCCTTCCTTATGGCACATAATATTCAATAGTGTATATGTACTACATCTTATTTATCCAGTCCAGCTTCGATGGGCAACATGATTGTTTCCATGTTTTTGCTATTAGAGCTGCACGAACATACATGTGCAGGTATCCTTTTTGTAGAACTGACCCTGAAGAAATACAAAAGATTATCAGAGATCACTACATACTCCTGTATGGAAACAAACTTGATAACCTAAATGAAATGGAGGACTTTCTGACATCACACAACCTTCCCACATTGAAGCAAGAAGACATTGAGACACTAAATAGATCAATAACAACCCAGGAAATTAACTCTGTCATAAGAAAACTACCTATAAGAAAAAGCCCTGGACCAGATGACTTTTTAGCAGAATTCCACAAAAAGTACAAGGAGGAGCTGATACCAATCCTACTGAAAGTATTCCAGGCAATTGAGAAAGACAGAATTTATCCAAATCATTTTACAAAGCTAATATCACTCTGATACCCAAACTGGTTAAAGATGCAACTATGAAAGGTAACTGCAGGCCAATATCCCTTATGAACATAGATGCAAAAATCCTCAACAAGATTCCACCAAATCAGATCCTAAAACACATCTCAAAAAAACATCCACCATGACCAAGTAGGCTTCATCCCCAGGATGCAGGCCTGGTTCAACATTTGCAAGACCATAAATGTTGTTAAATACATCAACAGATGTAAAAACAAGAACCACATGATTATCTCATTAGATGCAGAAAAAGCTTTTGATAAAATCAAGCATACTTTCTTGATAAAAACCCTCAAACACCTAGGTATAGAAGGAACATACCTCAAAATAGTAAGTGCCACCTATGATAAGCCTACAGCTAACATATTGCTAAATGGACAGAAACTTGAAACATTTCCCCTAAAAACTGGAACAAGACAAGTCTGCCCACTCTCACCCCTCTTGTTCAACATTGTGTTGGAAGTCCTAGCTAGGGCAATTAGACAAGAGAATGAAATCAGGGATATCCAAAAAGGAGAAGAGGAAGTCAATGTATCCCTCTTTGCTGATGATCAGATCCTATACCTTGAAAATCCAAGAGAGTCTGTCAAAAACCTACTTGCACTGATAAGGAATTTGGGAAGTCTCAGGGTACAAAATAAATGTAAAAAAGACAGTTGCATTTTTATATACCAACAAGCAGGCAGAGAACCAAATAAAAAACACAATCCCATTCACAATAGCCACACACACAAAAAGAAATACCCTGCATCTTCCTAACTAGAGAAGCAAAAGGCCTTTACAATGAGAACTATAAAACACTGCTCAGAGAAATCCAAAAAGACAGAAACAAATGGAAAAATATTTTTTGCTCAGGATAGGAAGAATGAACATAGTTAAGATGTCCATTACCAAAGGCAGTCTACAGATTCAGTGCAACACCCAATAAATTCCAACATCATTCTTCTCAGACCTGGAGATTACAATACAGAAATTCATATGGAAACACAAATGACCATGAATAGCAAAAACAATCCTTAGCAAAAGAATACACACTTTCAGACTTCAAACTTTACCATAAGGCTACAGTAATTAAAACAGCCTGGTGTTTGTACAAGAACAGGCACATAGAACAATGGAACAGGATAGAGATTTTGGAAGCAAATCCTCAATTTCTCAACTATCTTATATTTGACAAAGCCTCCAACCACAACCACTGGGGACAGTATAACCTATTCAGTAAATGTTGCTGGGAAAACTGGCTGACCACATGCAGAAGATTGAAAGAGGACCCTCTCCTTCACCATACACAAGAATTAACTCTAAATGGATCAAAGACCTAAATGTAAAATCTCAAACTATAAGAAAGAAGCTTAGAAAATGCAGGAGATACCCTTATGGAAATTAGAACTGGCAACCAACTCCTGATCAAAACCCTAAGTGCCCATACCATAAGAAATAAGATAGACAAGTGGGACCTCATCAAACTGATGAGCTTCTTCAAAGCAAAAGAAACCATCAAGAGAGCAGGCAGACAGCCCACACAATGGGAAAAAATTATTTTTCAACTGTATATCTTACAAACATCTAGGATCTACAAGGAACTCCAATGCATCGAAAAGAAAAAATAAGCTACATTAAAAAGTGGGAAAAAGACGTGAATAGACACTTCTCAAAAGAAGGTATATGGGCAGCCAACAGACACATGAAAATGCTCAGCCTCGCTCATCATCAGAGAAATGCAAATCAAAACCACATAGAGATACCACCTAACCCCGGTAAGAATGGCCAACATTAACAAAACAAACAACAACAGATGCTGGCAAGGATGTGGAGAAAAAGGAACACTACTGCACTGCTGGTGGGAATGCAAACTAGTGCAACCTCTTTGGAAGGCAGTGTGCTGATTTCTGAAAGAACTAGAAGTTGGCCTTCCATATGACCCAGGATTCCCCCTACTGGGAATATACCCAGAAGAACGCAAATCATTCTACAAAAAAAGATAACTGTACATGCATGTTTTGCAGCTCTATTCACAGTAGCAAAAACATGGAAGCAACCATGCTGCCCATCGTAGCTGGACTGGATTAAAAAAATGTGGCACATATGCACAATGGAATATTATGCAGCCATAAAGAAGGACAAACATATGGACTTCGCAGCAACTTGGATGGATTGAGAGTCTATCATACTCAGTGATCTATCACAGAAACAAAGAACAGAGTACCATATGTTCTCACTTATAAGCAACCTTGAACAATTATCATAGTGCTATAAAAAGGATAAAGTAGGAAAATTGGGGCAGTGGGGTGGGATTAACATTGGCCAAACGCCAGAGGAAGACAAAACCCAATCAATTACAGTACTGCATAATGAACATTCCTATCCCAACCCTGGATTGTACCCCACGCTTTAAAATAAATAATAAATATAGTTTAAGGTCCCTAAGTAGCAAGTGTGGATGCTGGGGGAAAGAGAATGGGTGGTTTTGTAACCTGGGAAAAGGTGAATTATCCCTTTTGTATCTTTGAGTGTTTAACGCGTAAATCTGTTACACCTCAGGTTGATCCTGAGAAAACCCAACTCCCCTTTGCAAAAACTTACTCTTTCACAAATAACTTCCCCCTTATCTAGAAATGGGGTGAACTTTGCCATGTGACACCTGGCATAGAATAAAGTCTCAGTAAATGTAAATTATGAGTGGAGGCAACCCAACTATCCAGCAACGATGGAAGGATAAGCAAAGATTGTATAAGGAAAAGATAATATCAGTAAAGAAAATAAATGAAGTACCCGACAAACACGAGTACATAGTATGTCTTTAAAGAGGCTTTGAGGGAAAAAAACCAGATAAAGAAGTCCATATTTGTGATTCCTTTAAAAACATTCAGAAAGGCAAATCCATGGAAAAGGTGGGTGAAGGGACCCAGGTAAGGAGAGTAGTGCTAACTGGTAACAGGTATAGAGTTTTTCAGGAATTGAAAACTCTTTCCGAAAGAATTTATGGTAGACCCCATTGTGAATGCCAAATGGCCAAAATTTACACATTTATTTATGCAAACTGTATCTCAAAAATAATTAAAGAAGTAATTCTGATTTTCCCAGGGGATGTGTGCTATACTATTTTCCCTTTCACTCAATTCCTTTCCTGACGCGCCATTGTATCCAGTGTTTTTCCTCCGCAGACTAAAACCCAAGGAGTCGTGTCATTGGGCACCTATGTCCTGGACTTTGGGAATGACAGAATATGCACAATGCCCACATGTCTCATCCCATGGAATGGGCACTCCAATCCCATTTTCTTCAGTGCTTTACTTGATGGCAACAGTGCAAAAGGCTGAACTCTGAGTTTGGAGGGAAACCCTTAACTTAATATTTAGGCCCTTTAAGAAGTTCAATCTGCTATGCCAGTCCTCTCTGGATACTATGCTCTAAAACCAGATTGGCCGCTACATGTGCTTAAACACTGAGGACTTTGAGGGGCCCAGTATGGCTCAGTTGAGGCCTTGCCCGTTGCATGCAGTGTGACTCCAGCCCATTATTGAACCTCACTAGTAACGGGGCAGTGAATCTTATGTTGCATATTGTTATGAATATTAGGGTTTGTAGTGCACCTCACTGGACTGGTCCAGTTGTTGAGTAAATGATGATTTATATTCCAATGCGTTCTGGGTGGGCCTCATACTCGACGGTTTAACTGTCAAGACACAGGTTAACAGCTATTCTTGAACTACTGTGGGCCCTTGCTGCAACGATAGAACGGGATGTTGTTTGGGTTCATCTTTCCTGGCCATAATCATATGTGTGCAAAGGAGCCCAAACCTATAGGACATATGTCCTAAATCTTATTTGCTAAAATATGTACCTAATAGACCATGAAATATAAGACCAAACTCCCTGAGAGAGTTTTTACACTTGTTGTGGTCAACCCAGATTCAGCTTCTGCCAAACATTTGTCCAAATGTTATTCTTTAGCCCTAACCTCAGACTCTGCATCTAACTTCTGTCATTTTCCCCATTCCTGATTCTTTTTTTTTTTTTTTTTTTTTTGAGTTGGAGTCTCACTCTGTCGCCCAGACTGGAGTGCAGTGGCCGCTGCCGGCCACCGCAGCCTCCACCTGCCGAGCTCCGGCAATCCTTCCGCCTCAACCTTCCGAGTAGCCGGAATTACAGGCATGCGCTACCACGCCCGGCTAATTTTTTGATTTATTGTAGAGGTGAGGTCTCGCTGCCCAGGCGGGTCTCGGACCCGCGGGCTCAGGCAATCCACTCACCTCAACCTCCCAAAGGCGCGGGATTACAGCCTGAGCCACCGAGCCCGGCTTCCTGATTCTTAAGACCATAAAATCTCTTCTTTCAGCCATTCTTGTTCTGGACCAGGTACCTTCCTTTTTCCTCAATTCTCATCGATTCCTCTTATTTTCTAATCAAACTTTCACTTTCTTCTTCCTGATGCAACTTTTGATCCCCACCTTTACCAAAGAAAAACCACAGTTAAAAGAATCTCAAAACCCAAAAGACATGTTATGAGCCATATACCAATCAATTATATTACATTCTTTATTTAGATTTATTAAGTTTTAAAACATATCAAAATGTATAGAGAAATTTGTATCTATCTGTGTATATGTGGAAAACTAGTTGATACCCAAAGTGAGACCAACAATATTGGCAGCTCTATACACTGTACATAATACTGGCTATTTGCATATCTTTTTCCACCTCAACAAAAAAACTGCACTATCCCTAAAGAGGTGTGTTGGACAGCATTCTCATGTTCTTGTTGAGCCTGCCTCTTCATGGTCTCTGTTCTTCTGTGATAGGTGTTGACATTACTGGTTCTGGAGCATTGGGTTTCCTGCATGGAATTGGTTGACAGCTAAGGTCTTGGAGTTGATATTGGTTTTGAGGCTTGAGTAGTGACTTGGAATTGGTCTCAGCAGTGTGAACAGGCTTATTGTGGAGAGAAGTGCAAGATGATGTTTTATAGGGTTCAGGCCTAAAAGCAGCAGACTGAGGGGTAAGAGGCTGGGCAGAATCAGTCAAGCTGGGTTAGGTCACATTGGTGGAAATTGGCTGAACTGGTCTGGCAGGACCCATCAAAGATGTGTTGGTAGGAGCTGGTTAGGTTGGAATGACTGCAGTAGGTTGAGCTGAGTTAGTAGAACCAGGCCTGGCAGAGTAAGACATAGCATGTCTATGTGCAGCCAGATACTGTGGCTTTTGAGGAGCAGGTTGAGCTTGTGGTTTTTCCAGTGTTGTAAAGGGAAAAGTCACCAACTTACCTTCCCATGGCAACTCATGCTGGAATGGAGATGAGCACTCATTTTCAGCACTGCCATTTTGTTTCTGGGCTTTTACTTGCATTTTCTCAGGACTTTAACCCTTACATGGGGTATCCAACCATGGTTTGAAAGAAGGGTCCTTGGTGTTGCTTGAGTTTCCCAGGGTCCAAGAGGAAGAGACTTCAGGTTTCTTATCATTCTTCTTCCCCAATGAATGGAAAACCTGCCCAGATTCCAGCATATGCATGCCTAAGACTGTTCAAGGCTTTTTAAAGGTCTCTGAGCTAAACTAACAGGAAGAATTTTCTTCTGCTTCATCCTGAGAGTGGTTGGGTTTCTGCCTTGACTGTTTTCCTTGACTGCTTACTCTCTTCAGGTTTCTTTGGGTTGCTTTCTCTGGTTCTCCTGGTCTTTTCATGGCCATGTTTCTTAGTTTTGCTAATTCTTCTGGATGCAGCTTTCTGACCTCTGCTGTCACAATGCTTGGCTGTATCTGCAGGAAACTTGTCACTGGCTGCATCACTACAAAAAGCCACTTCTCTCTTTAACAGGCACTCTGAGTTTTTTAGCTGCATTTTGGCCTCAGGAGCACCACTGATAGGCTCAGAAGTTTTACGTTTGTTCTTCCTGACTATATCAGAGGAACCCTTTATGACACTTGACTTTTCCTGCACATGATTCACCTCGATGACTCTGGTATCTTTGGTCTTGAATCCTGTGGGACCTTTGGATTTGTCAAGATCTTTTAAGTAATTGGAGAGCTGAGAAAAGGTGAATATTCTCTGCCAGGTGGTGATGTCTGAAAAACTTCTGCTAGAGTCAGTCCCACTTTCAAGCATCTCTTGGTCCTCAAGACTTAGGCTGTTCTTTCCTAGATTGGCATTTTCCAAACCAGGGCATACTATTGGCATCTGGTAGGCAATCAGAGGTTCTGAAAGCTTGGTTTAATCTCATCCCAATTCCTATTCTCTGATTGGTCCTGGTCTGGACCTATAGGCAGTATCATTAGATTATTTAGAACTCTGGACAGGAGCTATTACTGATATATCTCCAAGCTCAGGTGATGAACGTCTATCAAGTATTTGGATTTTTTTTACTACAGGACTTGGGAATTCTTGAATTTGTGGCAGACCAAATATCTTACTTGAAGGTTGCAATTCAAGGGAAGTCTCCATCTCCAGGGAAGTTTCATTACTACAAGGAACCAAGAAAGAAGTAAGTCCCTGGTAAGCAAGATGCTCTCCCTTCACACCCATGCAACAGGCACCTCCCAACAGTAGACAAGTGAGGGGGTCCAGCACCACAAGGGTCGTGAGATTTCCTGAAGGAGAGACGGATAGGCAAAAGATGAAAATATTATACTCGGACACCTGCTTCCTGAACAGATGGCCATTTAATGTTAGTTAACACAGAGCTTTTATACCATTCATAAAGGGGCAAGACAAAGAAAATTCCTTCACATACATATGCTTTAAAAGTTACCACCATCTAGTGGTCTAGAAGTGACAAACAAGCCAAGAACACTATCTACTTTTAGTTAATGAGTCTTTACCATAAAGCCAAAAATGATAGTTTTAGTCCAAAGTCCCGAATTACAGCCCTTGAAATGTCTCAAGAAAATTTCCAGGTGCAAAGTTCTCCATGTAGCAGGAGTTTTTCTCTTTTGGGCTTCTATGACCTTCAGAACTTTGTAATCACCTCTCTTGTCCAGGTGTCTTCATTACTTTTCTCTTATCCTGCAGTGTTTATTTCTAAAGAAAACTCGAAAGAAGCTTTTTGTAATGTTTCCCAGGCCCCCAAGGTTGCTTTCTGTCTTTAGTTAATTTGTCATAAAAGTGTCTGATTAGTATATTATGAGTTCAGTGAAAACCCACTCTATAAACAGTTAACTTAGAGTTTTAACTATTGAAAAGTAAAAACCTTAACGATTAATCTTTATCCTAAGTCAGTGAAAACAGTGTTATAAATCACCTACATAACTCCTAGATAAGTGTTCGAACTTATAATGAATTCATAATGAACTTACTATAAACTTGTGCTTCTAAAAAACCTTATGTCTAAACACTAAACTGCATAATCCTAAATCAAATAAGGAGTGAATATACTTATATCATTTATTACTTAAGCAATATTTAGTAACTTATAACCAAGTGAAAGAAAGCATTCTTGATGTGCTTCAGAGTTTAACCGTTGCATATGTTAGAAAAGGCCAAGCGGCACAGTGGGAAATGAAAAAATGAACCATGACATTCTCAGGTTAGCTGTGAGTACGTTGCATAAACATGCCATTTTCTTTTTTCACGACTGCACAGAATTTCTTCGGTGGTACCAAACAGCAAAGGTGGAAGACAGAAGGGCCTCAGCTTCCCGGGCTTGCCCTGCGGTCTGGGGTCTTTGGCCCACCAGGACCCTCTCAATCAGGTGGACCTCCAAGGCCGGCTCCCAACAGACAAGCATTTGTGACTAACTTTTTTTTCCCTCCCAAAGTGCTGGGATTACAGGTGTGTGCCACTGTGACTCTTTTTAATGACCATGGACAAGACCCTGTATTAGAAGATAGGCATTGACCTAGTTCTAACTAGTTATCATTTAGTGTCATTGTTTGTTAGTTTTCTTGACATTTTACAGGGTTGTTATAGGTCAAATAAGAAGTAAAGGTAATTTTAAAATGTGAAATGTTTTATAAGTCCTAGCATTCTCATATACTGTCCTTTTCATTCTCTCCAATCCCCTAAAAGAATAATAAGACTTGACACTATGGACTAGGACAGAGAGTTGAGCTCTTCCTTATGAAAGCATAAGCAAGGACAGCCTGAGCTTGGTGGCTCAGCCCGTAATCCCAGAACTTTGGGCAGCCAAGGCGAGTGGGTTGCCTGAGCCTGCAGGTTCGAGACTAGTCCAGGCAACTTGGTGAGACCTCGTCTCTCCAATATATTAAAAAATTAGCCAGGAATGGTAGCATTCTGTTGTAATTCTGGCTACTTGGAAGGCTGAGGTGGAAGGATGGCCGGAGCCCTGCAGGTCAATGCTGGGGTGGCCATGAGCATGCTACTGCACTCTAGCCTATGGAATGGACTGAGACTCCAACTCAAAACAAAAAAGCAAACAAAACAACAACAACAAAAAAAAACAAGGACAGATCCTGCTTGATTTGGACTGGATCTCTAAATCATGATCTTAAATCCTATTATAAATATAGAAACATTAAAATGTCATTACCACAAAAAGAATTCTGAAGTGCTTTTTAAAGAGACTCAAGCAGTAAATTAGGGAAGGTCGTTAATGACAGTGTGGTGATATGGGGGAACTGATCAGCTAGGGCAGCAAAAATCATGGTATCCCTTGGTGTGCCTTTGGGGTTCTCTTACATTCATCATAGATGGCCATTATAGTGTCCCACCTTCTCACTTTTCTAGGTATTCTTGTATTGATTCTGAAAACAGAGAGCTCAGAGCAAGGGTAGTAGTTGAGTCTGGGACTTAAATTCTACCTATCTGTGGACTCACCACTTGCCAGCTTCAGATCTGACCCTCATTTTGAATGCTGAGTGTATTCCTTCCCTTCTTACTGGATGTACTCACCTTGTAAACTGGTTTCTGTGAGGGGTTGAGCAGACACAGAGTAGTGAACTCCAGAGCTGGAGGTTGGTGGTAGGATGTTTGTGGGCTGAACCTCCTTTAATATCATTACCATTTCTGGTTGAGAAGCAGAGGTGCTATATCCTGCGTATGACACAGAGCCCTAGGATTGTAGCTAGGTGGCAAGTTCTTCAGACAGTAGAGGCCCTATTGTGCCTTGATTAATAGATCTGGCTTCCTTTCTGATAAGAAGGTGACAGGCTGTGTTCCTGATTTGGAATTTGAGATGGTGTCTCTTGAACAAGGCTGGCAGACACGCGTGGATACAGAGAAACCATGGAACTGGCATGTGAGGTTTTATCATACTGGGCTGCAATAGACATGGAAGGACTAGCTGTGTCCTGGTCAATGATAGTCATAGTGAAGTCATTGAGTGAAGATAACTTCTTTTCAGTGCTTATTGTGATAGCCCATTCAAATCTACCAGGATAAGCAGCAACTGGAGTGGAGACCTGGCTCTGGGCAGTAACCCTAGACAGCACAGCTGTGCTAGAATGTTGGTAAAGTTGAAAGAGTAGAAAGAGGTGCCAGCATGGCAGTAGCCATGCTGAACTGATGGCTGGAGCAGAGACTCTGGAGAAGTTGCAGATGCTTTCTGTCAGGGAAGCCACATTGCTCACCAAAGGAAGAGGAAGTTATGTAGAATTTGCAGTTCCAAGTGAAGATGGATTTTGGAAGTTTTCTATAGGAAACAAGAACGTAATGTAAAGACCAATGACAGTAATAATAAGCTCCTCCTATTTTAGAAACAGCATTTTCTTAAGTTTGTTGCAATCAATAAGCCTCTAGCACAAATATTCACCTAGATACTTGAAAGCAAACAGTGTCTGTAAGTGCTGGAGCAGTTTGGTCTTCCTCCCGGGGAAATGATTTTGCATGCCCTTTGTACACAAGACAAATATATCCAAGACTCACTGTTCCTTATCTTTCCCCTGAACCTGCAGTATTATTTACTTGCAAATAATTCCTAGCATTGAAACCTTTTTATAACTAGGAGGTTTTGAGAGAATGTCTGTTTTCACATTTTCATTCCATGTGTGAGAAAACTGCGGCTCAGAAATGTCAGATTAACCTATCCAAGTTTAGTGTATCGTTATCAGCCTGCAAAGTCTGACTCCTTTGACAGGACTCTGCTCTGAGCAAAGACCAGGAAGTGGGAGAAATAAATCTTTGAATATTTTCATTTTTTTGGTTTAGTAGACAATAGTAGCAGCTATTATTGTTGTCATCTTTAGTCTTTCATTTTTGCTTATGCAGGTCACATGCTTTTTCTTAGAGTCCACATTTAACTCAGGCTAGTTAGTGAGTCTAATGAGTTTTTGTTAACCAGAATCAAGTCTGGATTCTTATTTGAGAGTTAGTTTCTCAAGAAAAGCTTTTTCAAAGAAAAAAAATTATTTAAACTCTGACCTTCCGGTTACTAACTAATGAAATGGTTCTCATAATAACGGTCATAATTCACAGATGAATAAAAGTGATACATTACATATGATTTATATCACAGAGCTAAAAAGATTATGTGGCTATTAATGAAAATCAGGGTACAGAGCAAGCATCAAACTATAGTAAAATACTATGCAATTTTATGAAATTGAATACTATCTATTCTACTTTAGTGAATGTTAGAGCCAAGAAACAGCTCACATTAGAAATGTTTTTGGAAAGAATTTCTAACCAGTACATATAGACAGAGATACTGCATTAATAAAAAGTATGTAGCAAGCAGCAAACTGCAGTAAATAGGAATGTATAGGTAGCTGTAATATCTGTAGAGAAACATTTTCAACTAATACAAAGCAGACAACAAAACGGTAAGTGTAAAGGAGGTCCACTCTTGAGTTCATTCATGTTCTCTGAGTATTACCCAACAAGAGGCAGATTAATATGTAAAAATGAATATTTTATCCAGTAAAAATGGATATTTAAGTTAATACAGCTATGTAGGTAAAAATGAACACTTGAGAGGTATCATGAACATTTTTATATTTATCATTAAAACCTAGTTTTTCATCATCTTTAACATTCAGGAAAATTTCATTTCCAAAGTGTAGAAAAAACCATCGCTGCTAAAATCAAATTGAAACACAATTTGTAATGTGGGAAAACCCAAAGAACCCCAGAACTACTTTTTTTTTTTGAGTTGGAGTCTCACTCTGTCGCCCAGACTGGAGTGTAGTGGCTGGCCGCTCCTGGCCACCGCAGCCTCAACCTGCTGGGCTCTGGCAATCCTTCCGCCTTAGCCTTCCAAGTGGCCGGAATTACAGGCATGCACTACCACGCCCAGCTGATTTTTTGATTTATTGTAGAGATGAGGTCTCGCTGCCCAGGTGGGTCTCAAACCCACGGGCTCAGGCAATCCACTCACCTCAGCGTCCCAAAGGCGCGGGATTACAGGCTGAGCCACCGAGCCCAGCTCCCAGAACTTTGTTTTAGATAAATGTGGAATTAGAGATGTGACATTTTATTAGTAGGTAGGTCTTTTAATTCTAGGTTTAAAAACAGTTAATTGTCCATCAGTGTGTACTCTGCTTTAGGAAGAAAATAATTTTAAAGATGAAAAGCAACCTTTACCTGAAACCTATTCATCACACAACAAAATTTGTTCTTCTGATGCAACTAAGGGCATCCATTTTTTAAAAACTGAATTGTATTGGTAACAGGTAAAACATTCATAAAGTTTAAATGTCGGAAGAAATAAAACACTGTAAATTCAGTTTCCATAGTTTTCTATACACCACTTTCATGAGTTTCTGGTTTAGAGAAAACTTCATTTCTAAAATGTATTTCTAAAATATGCACATTAAAAAGTTCCATGCTTGCTTTGACAGGACATATACTAAAACTGGACAATATAGAAAAGATTGGCATGGCCTCTGCTCCATGAAGATATCAAATTTATGAAGCCCTTTATATTAAAAAAAAAGTCAGGTGTAATCTGTGTTCAAAGGGGCAATAGAAAAAAGCCTGACAACTGGTTGTGAGTTTTCTAATAGCTGTGTTTCCTAATGATACTTTATTCTAGCCTTAGTTTTTTTTTTTTATCATCCATTAATCTAAGCATCTGCTAAAACCAATTTCCACTCATTACTGTTTCTGCTTTAATTTAAAATCTTTGGTTCTCTTCAGAATTCCATCCCAAACAACCTCTTTTTAAAAAGCACTTCATCTCTAAATTCTCATAGTCTCTCTTCCCTCATTTTGTTTTTTGTTCCCTGTCTTAGCTCCTGTTGGCAGGAGCTTAATGGGACAGTCCCAAACTTTCTTACCCCATAATATTGGCTGCCTCATAACGCATTACGTACTATTCTTTCTCTCTATTTTTTCATTTTACCTGGTTTAAATAGAAAGCTCCAAAACCTGTGAAAATTACCTTTTGAACATCACTAAATTTAAAATACTGAAGTTGAAATATTAGTGGAGGGAGAATATAACTGATGAAATATCTTGTGAGTTTTGCTAGTTTTCTATACCACATAGGAGTTTTTCTGTTTCTGTTAAAGCAAACACTCTTGTGAATTCTCTGATTTCATTTTCTATATTTATGTTCTTTTAGACTCCAGGTTAGAAAAGAAATATTATCTTAATGTTACCAATGAGGAAACAGAAAGTAATATAAATGATTTACCCAAGTCACACAGCTAGTAAATGTCAAAGTCAAAACTAAAATTAGGTCTCCAGATTTCTAGTTCAAGAATTGCCATCATTAGTTGAAGCTCTTTTGTCTCTGCAACTGAATTTAGGGGAAAAAATATAATGAAAAACTTAAAAAAAATTTCTTTTTATACCTGACGTAGTCAAAGAAGAGGAGACATCAGCTGTAGATATGATGAGGAGATAATACTAGAGGGTGTCTGAGTGACTGAAGCTAAAGAGCACGTGTCCAGTAAAAAAGTCACTGGTCACACTGGTCACTGTCACTTGTGATGATCAAATGTACTTATAGATAACTCCGTGGTAACCCCAAGATTCTACCAGATGGTGGTAGGTTTGGTGGGAGAATGATGTCACCAAGAAGGCAGTTGAAAGCTATGAGATAGCCAATAGGGAAAGCTATGAGATAGCCAATAGTCAGGTTTGCAATAAGGTGATAGAATTGGTTGGAAGGACTTGGTAAGAAAACTATAGCAGCATCCAAGTGGCTGAGCTCTGGGACTGGTAAATCCTACAGGACAGACATGATAGTTCTACTTTCTTCCAGGCCCTTATGTTAGGCAGATTATCTCAGTGTTTCATGAATAAATTAATAGTTATTTTTATTTTGTATGTTATATCTCATATCATATAATATTAAACATTTATAATTGCATGTTTTATATCCAGTTAATATCCTTGAGAAAGAAGGAAAGGGACATCTAGGATGAGCAGTTATTGTTATTCTGAAACCATGCCAGTGGATCTAATGAGTGAATTTACTGCAGCTTTTAAGGATCAAAGGAAGGGATTAAAGAGCTTCTTTTGCAGCTTAATTGAAGAACAGGGTGAAGTTCATTGAGTGCACCTTTTAGGAAATGAAGTGTGGTCCAAGGCTCTTCTGTTTTAGTTTCTTCTCCTTGAATCCTGCCTTCCTTGGGCAGAGCTGGGTTGGACCAGGTTATTCTTGCATCTCTCTTCTGCTCTTCTTTTTTTACCCTGATTTCAGGTATCATTTCTGAGAAAGGTGTTGATCTTGTGTTCTCACATAATAGGTATTACTTCCTGTAAGCTTCCAGAGTGAGGATCTTCTTTCCAATGTTTTATAGTTTTTTATATTTTAAAAAATGTATTCTGCCCACTGGAAGCAAACACTAGAGTGGGGGGAGACACAGCTGACTGCAAACCTTCCCTCTTCTGGCCTTTGGTCACAATTCTTTTGCCCATAATTTGCTGCCTCTGGGCCCCTGGGCCATGCATATATTCTACCATCCTACTTTTCTACACCTGGATGGCATTCAGATACTTTTCTCTCTTCTCCCAAAAGAGAACCCAGTGTGACAGTTACTGTAGCCTCCTCCCCTTTGCAAACAACTGCTATAAAATCCTGGACGTCTAGGATTCTCTAACTGCCATGATTGTGTGCGGGGCCAGGCAAAATGAAAATAGTTAAAGAAAAAAGAAGATATTAGTGGAGGATAGGGAAGAGACAATGTGAGAGTGCAGGAAATAAGAGATTCATATGGATTTTTTTACTTCTGTGAGACACAAGTTGATGCACTTGTTTTGTATTAACAGCACAATACAATATTTTTAATGGAGCCTTATAGTCTAGAAACTGCTGTGAATTTTGTATGATAATAATCTCAAATGTACTTTCCCATTTTGTGTCATGTCTTATTACCTCATTTATGCCATTCATTAGTATGTATGTAGAATATAGATTGGTTTTAAATGCTCTGGTTTTTCTATGTGTTTTTTCCTCTTGTCATATTTTTTGGAATCCAACGTTGTAAGATATATGGCATGTTTTTCTCTTGATGATGGTTTATTTTGAAGCATCATGAACTAACCTCACCTGATGGGCTTTGTGGAGAAATGAAAGAAGAGTCTGTGAAAAATGCATGATGATGAGTTGTATTGTGCACCCAACCCAAAGGAAGAAATGTCTGCCATCAGCCCTACTTGATGGTGATTATCTCTGTTTTTTTCTCCTAGTTAGTGCTTTTCCTACTAACTTCTCTTGTAATTGTGGTAAGGTGCATTAGGGCTGAGTTGCTAATGATTTATATGCAGACTAAGCTGTTTGGGGTAGGAAATTTAAATTCAGTGCAAGACATATAGTCGGGAGATTCTATAATTATTTTCCTTGGTAGTAAGCTTTTAGGGGTGCCTAGATAAATTTGGCTAGGTACTTTTCTAGTTCCAGTGAGTAGGTAGTGTGTGGTACAAGATGCTATGAGTCCACAAGATAAACCTAAGTTAAATGCTTATTTTGGTTTGACTCATCCTGGTATCCATCCTCTATAACTATTTTCTTTTCACTCTTCCAGCCACTTACCTGTATTCTATAGGCTAAGCATCATCTTAAACTCTATAATAGATCTTCAAGGTAGGTGAAGATCCTAACGAGCTTGAGTCCAAGATTCTTTAACGTAGCATGAAGTTCCACCTTGACCTAAAGCCTGAGTTTTTATAGTAAGGGTGTTGTCTTATCTCAGAGACCCACTCCCTACATTTTGGATCCCATCAGAGTCACTGGGACTCATCTTGGTTTAACATGTCTAGTCCTCCTAGCCCTTAGGCCCTTCCTTACTCTTCCTGTTGTTTCCATTTGGTTTTATTAATGACTGGAATCCCTTAAGCCCCTGCTTGGTACCTGTGGACCCATCAGATACTGGTAGATTTGTTACTATCAACTGCTTAGGTGTTTAGTGCTCCATGTATCCCTTGCTCCTTTAATTTCCTTTCTAGTGTACCACATACCTTTGAAGGATTTTTTAAAAATTTGTGTTGGACTCATTCTCATCCAGAAACTTACTTAAGTTTGTCAATTCCTGTATTTTCTAGAAACTATTTACCTATGTCTGCATTTTCTTTTATCAGCTATACCTGAGTTTGTTCTTACTGCAAATATCTGTCTTTTAGAAAATGGAAAGTGTAACACCTATGTAGTTTTTCTAGCTTCTGATAGATTTAGGTCACTTCTTATATGTTGTCATATCTATAGACACTTGTACCATTTATACTTTTTGGCCACTATACATCTAATCAATTGTATTTCCCCAAATTCCAAAACACTGTTTTATAATTTAATGTCCACTGTGCCTAATTGGAACTTTGGGAATTAAATTGTGCTGTCTTTTTTCCCAATTAGCACTTTACGAATATTGACACATTTAATGATGTGGAAAATGTCAGAATTGCAAATCTTTGTGGATTTAAAATTGTTTGGAATGTGACTGTCTAAAAAATGTTAATAAAGTCAGTGGTCTTCTTATCCACTTTTTAATTCGTTCTTTTATTCAATAACTCTGACCTTTCAGGTTCTCAGTTTACACAACTCTAAAATGGTTGTAAAGACTACTTAAAATCTATGTAAGACTTTGCATAAATTACAAACTAAAACCTAAAAATTAATGTAAAATCTGTTATCCTAATAACGGGCTATTGAATCTGGAATTTAGTACTCTGTTCTGCCTTTAGACCTTCTGTAGGTCGTGCTATCCTTTGCTGTCACTATTGTAGCAGAATTCAAATTTCTTCCAACAGCAACAGATGTATGCCTGATATTGTGTAGAAATGCTGAACTTGAGTTCCCCTCTTAGTTATTTTTGTGGTGTTTGTTTTATATAAATGCATGCCATGCATCTCTAGCATGGTATCAAGTATGTCATAGGAATACAGTAAAATTTGGCTGTGAGTGGAAGTGTATGTCGGAGGGTTCTTAGGCAGCATCTTTCAAAATATTAAGTTGATATATCTTTTATTCCAGAAATTTTACTTCTAGGAATTTAGACATAGGTGTGTATAGTATAAGAATATTCACCTAGCAGCACTGTATTATTATTATTATTTTAACAAATACTGCTGAAAACAACCAACAACTTAATATTGGACCCGTTAAATAAATCATGGTATTTTGAATTATTTTACATATAATTAAGTAAATGCTCCATAACCATCAAAAAACTAGAAAGAATGTACACATAAATGGACTGGGAAAATAGTGTTCAAGATAGATCTTAGGATATGTATAGTATGCTGCTTTTGTATAAAAGTAGAGGATATACAAGTATGTGGAAGTAATTATTTATATACAATATGCAAAATTTGATTGTAAGCACTTAGAAACGTGCAAGAACACACAAGTCTTAACTTTTTAAAAATTTTATTTATTTATTTTTATTTTAAAAATGTGGGGTACAATTTAGGTTAGGAATACAAATGTTCCTTATGCAGGTACCTTTGTTTATGAGGTGTGTCCCTCCCTCCCCTGGCAGTTTCCCTCAAGTGCCAATCCCACCCCCGTCCCCTGGCAGTTTCCTGCTACTAAGGCTTAACTTTCCGTTGCTTGAATGGTGAAGAGTGTACAGCCGAACACGAGCTCATCGGCCTGTGCTACCGATCCCCAGCGCAGGAGGGCGCGGTAGGCAACAAAGCCCTGTTTTCTTTTTTCTTTTTTTTGTGTGTTGGAGTCTCACTCTGTTGCCCAGACTGGAGTGCAGTGGCTGCTCCCGGCCACCGCAGCCTCGACCTGCTGGGCTCCGGCGATCCTTCCGCCTCAGCCTTCCGTGTAGCCGGAATTGCAGGCGCACGCTACCACGCCCAGATAATTTTTTTTGATTTTATTGTAGAGATGAGGTCTCGCTGCCCAAGAGGGTCTGGAACCCGTGGGCTCCGGCAGTCCACTCACCTCAGCCTCCCAAAGGCGCGCGATTACAGGCTGAGCCACCGAGCCCGGCTAGCCCTGTTTTCAAATGAAGCATCTCAGTAAGCCAGGTGATGACTCGGGCAGATGCGCAGTGGGCCATGCACAGTAGCAGGCGACTGGGCGTTGCGTGGGTTTCTGCCGCGGTTTTTCCTCACAGGAATCTGGTTTTTGTTGTTGTTGTTGTTGTTGTTTTGAGTCTCACTCTGTCGTCCAGGCTGGAGTGCAGTGTCACACTCACGGCCACCCTTGCATCGATCCACTGGGCTCAGGTGATCCTTCTCGACCTTCCAGTAGCTGGAACTACAGGCGCTCGCTACCAGGCCTGGCTAATTTTTGACTTATTGTAGAGAGGAGGTTTCGCCAAGCTGCCCGGGCTGGTCTCAAACCCGCGGGCTCAGGCAGTCCACTCCCTCGGCCTCCCAAAGTGCTGGGATTACAGGCTGAGCCACCGAGGCCAGCCCCTCGCCGGGATCTTCTTCTGGCTCTTCCGGCACTGGACTGGCGCTGTTGGCCGGCTTGGCATTGGGTGGGTGGCATCTTGGAGCCCTCATGAGCCGATGGCATTGTGTTCACAGTGGCCGGGGCTGGGTTCGTGACTTTCTGGGCGCCCTTGAGCCAAGCAAAGGCCGGAATCCGTGTCCCGGAAAGGTCATCTGTCTTGCCGCCTGGGCATGGCCCTCCTAGCTCGTGGCTTCTGGGCCTGGGTTTGTATCCTGTGGTCTGTGCCTCTGACTGTTGCCAGCTGCCCCTTGCTCAGAGGCACTGACCTTGGCTGTGCCACCCACAGTAGCGGAAAGGGCCAGTGTCTGCGGTGTTTTGTGATTGCGCCTCATTCTTTTAAAAGTGCGGTTCTGGCCATTGCGCTCAGGTCAGATTTGGGCGGGACAGTTAGTGTTGGAGACACGCCTGCTGAACACAATGGATTCCCCCGTTCCCAGTTCCTTAAGTTATGTTGCACAGAAGTCGTGAGGAATAGATCGAGTGAAGGAACCCACTAGTACTGTCCTGAGATCTGACTTGCAAAGTCGGTTGGGTTGTTGCCAGAGATCACAGATTCTGTGTTGCTTCCTAACAGGCCTTATTTGAGAGATCTTCCTATGTATGATGAAGTGTTTAATTTTGAGACTTTGCTCATATGAATTTTGCTCCTTGAGACCTTCCTCACTCCCCATCTCCATACCTCGTTTATTTTTTCTCCTGGGTGTCTTGTGAGTCTGTCGTCTGTGCATCAGCACCCAAATACAGGTCCTATTTGACCTATCGCGGATGGGTCATAATAGTGTCTGCATACCTACTCTTTGTTTCCTTACAGACCATTCTTCATAACAAGAAATCTTTTAAATAGGCCATTTAAAAAAATGGAAATAAAATAGTAATTGAAAATTGTCCATAAGCATACTCAGAAGCAAACTCATAATCGTGGCATTTACCATAAGGTGCTCCATGGTCTGGGATTCTCTGCTTCTTCAGCCCCATATCTAAACATTCTTGTCTTTACTCTCTATGCTTCAATATATGGAATCAATCCTTGTTAATTCAGACTCATCGTACTTTTCACTGTGACTCCTGCATTATTAAGTGAAGTTCGCAGTCCCTTTTCTTTTCTCTCTCTCTTTTTTTTTCAGTTGGAGTCTCACTCTGTTGCCCAGGCTGGAGTGCCGTGACACACAGCCACCCCAGGATCCTTCCACCTCAGCCTTCCAAGTAGCTGGAACCACAAGCATGCACTACCATGCCCAGCTAATTTTGTATTTAATGTAGAGATGAGGTATTGCCAAATTATCCTGACTGGTCTTTAACCCATGGGCACAAGCAATCCATGTACCTTGGCTTTCCAAAGTGGTACAATTACAGGCTGAGCCACCAAGCCTGGACCACAGTCCCTTTTCTATCAGGCTTTGTCTTAAAATATGAACCTCTATTTTCTTAGGGTTTGAATTTGATGTCATCAGTTGCATGAGGTCTAAAACTGTGAAGTAAAATAATTGAATTCAAATTATATCAGTGGATGTGTATGTGTGTTAATGGCAATATACAATTTGGTACTGGGCTGAGTTTTTATCAGGAATATATAAGTCCAGGCCATCTCTGGTTTTACATGTGCCTTATTTATGGAGAACTTTGCACAATTTTCTTGCCTTATATATGTTTTCAAGATGAGGAAACAGGAAGGAGAAAAGTATAGGTTGTTACTGGGTGATGTTGAATAAGTGGAGTGGCACAATGCAAAGCAAAGAGCAGAGGGGACATATTGTGTGGCTGTGATTTCCATTTTAAGGAGTCTTATTCTATGCAGGGAGACAAGGATAACATACAATTTGGCTAACAAAAAATATGTCCAATAGGTGGAAAGGCTTCCTCCTTCTTGGACAGCGGATGCCTGTGACTCATTTTGTGGCTTTCAAAGTTCCTTTGCAAGAGGTAAGCACAAGGGAATTCAGTATTCTTTCAGAAATCTGGATTCACCATGTAGAACATTGGTTCTCAAGCCTGTCATATTCTATTTTCCCTTTTTATGGCAAATATTTTGTAATGCTCTCTTTACTGCCCTGAAATGAAATTCACATGTACATATGACTGACTTCCATGCATGATTCTAAAGACATCAAATCAAAGTAAAATCCTAACTATGATATAAAAACTAAAAAATAATTTGTAATAAATTATTTTCATAAATAAATGTTTACAAATGACTGCCATAGAGGATATGGAGAAATAATTACTTGCATACTCAAGTTATTTTATTCAGTGTTAAGGTTATTTGAAGTACCACAGAGGATTTTGAAGATGTTTAATTGCTCCCACTGAGGTTCCTATATACACAATAGTGTTAGGGAGTTGACTGTCATGTGGTGGTGAGATGTGGCATTCGTTTCCAGTCTTTTATGTAAATAACAAGCAGAAAAGCAACCTGAATACCTGACAGTAATTTTTAAAGCACACTAGAGTATGAAATTGTGTCAAATAAATTATATGGCAAGAAATATCTAGGAATTCAAAGGAGGGGAAATGACTCCAGGTAGAGATCATGAAAGAAAGCTTCCTAGAAGGGAAGGTAGGTGGTTTCAAATAGTTATCTCAGGCTACTGTTCAGCTAGATGGAGATGATAATTGATTCATCAGCACCAAATCTTTGCAATAAACTGACTGGAAAGATTGTATGCCTTGTTGTAATTAACCCTTTGCCGTTGGAGCCATCTCGCAAATCGGCTACCTGCAACTCGACCATACTTTTTGAGGAAATACTAAAGAATGATGAACTTCATATTAAAGAGTACAGTGTTGGAACCAATTATATTATGGTAATGATATTTGGCTTCTAATGGAATTTTGAAGATTGAGGAACTTACTTGTGACCCAGAAATCAATATTTCATCTTATATTTTTCTAACCTGTGGTAATAAGAGAAACAGTTACCGACATGCATTGCAGACTCATTGATACAGGTGTGTACTAATAAATTATTTGACATCTTCCACCTGGTATTTTTATATTCGAGCAGTCAGTGCAGTCTTGTTTCCTTCCTCCCACATTAATAATCTGTAATTTATTGTCCAGTCTGTTGTTTGAAGAAAATGTGGAAGGACACACTCGTGTTTCCTGAAAACGATTTCTCAACTGATCAATTATATCTCAGTCTGTATTCCATGTGTTTATTTGCTTTTGTGTGTGATTTGATCCGAATCTTGAAGGAGACATGCATTTTTAAAAGATATTAGGTGGCATAACTATGTTCTATGTAATCTCCTGTATAATCTCCAGCAGTTTCTTTATGTTCCCTGAGAGGGGACCTCCAAGTGGTTAGCTAGTGTTGTGATGTCCCCTCTGAGAGGAAACCCAAGAGTAAAAGGTTAATTTACTTGTAAAACTTTTACAATATTGTATTAAAAACTCAACACCATAAATCTGTTAATTCTTTCTTATTTAATTTATGCATTTAACATCATTTTCTGATTAAGATTGACTATATAAAAATCATAGAAAAAGAAACAAGGAAGTAACCGGGAAAACCCTGAAATGGAAGAATAATATCTAGCTGTACCAGATAATAAGTCATATTAAAAGTGTGTTTTTGGAGGGCTTTTTAGGGCAGTGAAGCTATTCTGTAAAATAATATGAGGGTAGATAAATGTCTTTATATATTAACAAAAACCCACAGAAGTGTTTTCACATATGTTAACTTAGTTCATCTTTATCCCGTTCTTGTGCTGATGAGTAGCAGTAGTATAAATCTTCTATTGAGTGCTTATTCTTGGCTAAGCTCAGAGGCTAGATGATTACAATTAATAAGTAATTTTATAGGTGATAGAAGAGGCTCAGGAAAGAAAGATTGAATACTTAAACTTAGTTCTTTCTCTTGATTATTTGGAGGGTAAAATATTCCTACCATAAAATGTACATAAAACATACAATGCAAAGAATGAACCATGTATAATGTAAACTATGGACTTTGGGTGATAATAATGTGTCAAAGTTAGTTCATCAGTTGTAAATTGGACCTTGTTGGTATGGAGTGTTGCTGGTGGGGGAGGCTGTGGGTGGGGGCAGGAAAACAAATGTGGGAACTTTCTGTTCTTTCAGTTAAGTTTTTCTGTGGCCTAAAACTATTCTACAAAGTAAAGTCTATTTTTTTGAAAAGTATGTTGCAGACACTTGAATGGCCAACTAGATAAATGGAACAGAGCAGAAAGTCCAGAGACAAGTCAAATACATAAAAGAATATTTTGCAATAAAATCCATCCTTCATAGCTGTAGACATTTAAGAACTATTTGTAAGCACTGCATATGATAGGCACTGCACTTGGAGCTGCAGGTATAGTGATGAACAAAATGAATGTGGTCCCTGCCTTTGGGGACTTTACAGTCTGTTTTGGATACCAACATTAAACAAATAAACACAAGTAAATATATTGAAATAAGCTCATTTAAAATTTTTTTTTCTGATCACTCTGGAAGAAAGGATTATAATCCTCCAGTATTCTGGATGAGTGGAATCTTTCCTTTGAATCTCCTTGTGTTTCAGAGTCTCAGGATTGGAATAAATGCATAATATAAAAAGGATTTTAACCACACATTTACTTTTTTTTCATTCTTTCTGACAGAATTTTTTAAAAAAGCTTACCCCAGAAGAATGATCTCCCCTTAGGATCTTTGGAACAAAATCCAAGAACAAAATTATGAACTTGGACTGATTATTGATTTAACATTTACTCAACGCAATTACAAACCAGAGGTAAATGGAACTCTTACATTGAAGACATGGATTTAAGTATAGTATTTGGCAATAGGCTTAGTGTGTGTTTAAGAAATTCTATAAACTTCCATATTTTGGAGGGACAAGAATCAGTACTTACAACTTTCTAGAGACCAGAAACAACAAGAATACCTTGGCCAAGGTGAAAATTTGACATTTTTCATTTCTTACTTAACTGTAAAAGTTGAAAATTGAACAATTTAGTACATGCAACCAAGAAATTAAGACTACAGAATGTCCTTGCCATAACTGCCTATCCCTGCCCCAAAGGTTGAAGGCTAAGAGCATTGAGAGTATCGTGGTAGCAATTTGGCTTCTGCAACTCACCTGGTAAGCCAAGAGCAGTGTAGTAATTGATAATACTGTTTTATTCTGGGGCCCACATCTGGCCATGAACACTTTCTAAATGTAGCATCCTCTATCTAACCTCTTGTGCACTCCACCATCAGGTCTCCTTTCCTCCTGATGCTCATTTCTACCTGGTCATTCCTGGGTAACAGCAAAGATTTTTAGAAAAATAAATTCTTGCTGGGACACAGTGGCTCAAGCCTGTAATCCCAGCACTGTGGGAGGCCAAGGGAAGAGGATTGCCTGATCCCAGGAGTTCGAGACCAGCCTGGGCAACTTGGTGTGACCTCATCTCTACAGTTTATCATAAACTTAGCCAGATGTGGTAGTGCATGCCCATAAATCTAGCTACTTGGAAGGTTGAGGTGGAAGGATCACCTGAGCCTAGCAGGTTGACACTGGGGTGGCTGTGAGCATGCCACTGCACTCTAGCCTGGGCGGCAGAGCAAGACTCTGACTAAAAAAAAAAAAAAAAAAAAGAAAAAGAAAAAGACAAAGAGAAAGAAAGTTTTAACTTGTTAGGTAACATCAGAGCCCAGGAGTCCAAGGTTATAGTGCACTGTGATCTAATATGTGAATAGCCACTACATTACAGCCTGGGAAACATAATGAGACCCCACCTTTGAAAACTCATAAGAGAAGAAAAAAAAAGGAGAAGCAGGCCCAGAGGAACTTACTTGAGGAACTAAACCCAAGGATGGTAGATTTCATTTGCATCCTTGTTTCTCCTGCAGGAAATGTCATACCTACCAGGCCAGTTGCAGTGTTACAGGAAGAGCATGCATTCTTTTCTCTACTACAATACATTCTTATAGCAGAAAAGAATTTTTTAAAAAAAACAAAAAGCAGATTCTGTCACTCCTAGGCTTAAAACATTCCAATGAATTCTCATGGTACTTGGAATAAAACTCCAACTTCTTTACCCTGGTTTTGTTACCAAGTGATTAGGCCTCTCTGACTTCATCTCCCAGTCTCCTCTTTGCTTACTACTCTCCAGCCACACCTTCCAAAAATCTGCTGCTTGACGCAAGACCTTTGCACAGCTGTTTCTTCTTCCTAAGTTTCTTTAACCCTGATCTTCATTTGACTGACTCTGTCTTGTCATTCATTTCTCAGATTAGGTGTCACCGCCTCAAATGGAACTTAACTCCTCTGGCCATCCATTCTAAGTAGCCACCCAGTCACCATGTATCACTTGTTTTTGTTTTAATTCTCTTAGTAGTCCTTCTCAGGATCTGATACGATTTGGGTTGCTTATTGCATTTTAATCCTTACTAGAATATAATTTCTAGAAATACAGAATCTTTTTCAGACTTATCCACAGCTCTATTGCCTGTGCCAAGAATGAGTTGTGACCCCCAGATGCACTCAATAAGGAGTGTAGGTTGTTCACTATGGTTAGGATAAATGCCTCACTGTCCCCGAAATGAATTACTGGAATGTACTAGGCAATGACGGTGACAGCTGAGATGCACAATAGAAAACAACGATTATGCTTTGGGAATTACATCTTCACTAAGGCAATTAGAGTTAGAAGCAGAAAGCTTGAAGACTAGGTGTCTTCCTTAACTGAGCAAATGTGTATTGAATATGATGCTCATCGATCAATATCGAACCACAGTGAAGAAGAAAAACCCAGTTTCTGTTGTTTTCAGGTTTTCATTGATGCAGGCTTTGAGCCATCAGAATAAAAAATTTTAAAGGATAAACAAGATTCTCAAGGGCTTCCAAGGTGTGTTCCAAGCATCAAGACAACAAAACAGCCTATCTGGAACATGATTAGGGATGGGGTGTTCTGAAAGCAGAAATGGACTGTGTGCTCAAGAGAAATAGTTCCTATTGTTAAAATTGTGCTGTGAACCCATTGGAAATAAGACATAAATCAAGTATGAAAAGTAAATTCTTAGGAAGAAAAAGATGTGGGGCGAACTGTTTCAAATAAAGGCAAGTTTAACAAAAGCCCTGGGATCTTTTAAGTTTTGTATAATGATTGCATACAAATCATGTTCCTTTTCAGTTGGAGTTGGAATTACCTGATGAAGAAGATGACCCTAGAGAAGAAGGCATGTAAAACCAGTTGCATGAAGATGAACCTGTGGTTTGGTGCTCTTCCTATAGTCTGTTTGAAGACTGGTATCTCCTGTCACCAAGAAAAATGACTACTTTGAAATGAGTTCTTATGCATGCTTGGAAAGAAGGGTCTTTAAAGTAAGTGAATTGGGCAACACCCTTGCGTCTCCTCCCACTGTGGGAGCATTTCTGTCCTCTCAATAAATCCTGCTTTCAAAAAAATGAGTGATTTAAAATGTATGCTTAAATGAGGGATTCATTTTATGTTAAACATATTGTTGTTTTGCTACCTGTTAGTTGTGGCTTATATAGTTTATTTTCTAACCATTCAAAACCTTTGTTTTGGTATGAATGACATTCTCAGCATTGCCAACTTCAAGAATTAAATGACATAAGAAACTTTAGGACTATGTAAATGGAACATTTGGATCTCATTTTATATTCAGTTTCTCTATATTTTTTGAAACATGTTGGCTTATGACCAGGCACTATCATTTTTAATGAGGATTGAGGAATTGCATGTCACTATATTTATTGTCTTTATAAAACAGTCATTTAGTCAGCCCCTTGACAAATATTGATTGATTACCTACTATGTGTCAGACACATTTTAAGGCATTGGACACCTATCAGGGATCAAAGAGGGCAGAAAATTTCCAGGACCTTACAATTTAGTGGTGAGTGAGGGAGAGGTATATACAATTAAACATTTATCATGATAACTAATTATAATGATAAAAAGTAAATTACACAGTCTATTGAAGGTTCAGAGTGCTAATGGAGAAATAGGCCCTGAAAAAAGGAAATCAGATTGAGGGACAGCAGAAAGAAGAACAGTGAGGCAATTGCATTTCAAATAGTGTGGTCAGGGAGACACTCACTGAAAAGATAAGATCTGAGAAAAGACTTGAAGGAGGTGAGAAGAGAATTCCAGACAGAGGACAGAAAGTGCAGAGGCCCTGAGTCAGGAGCTTCCAGATTTCAGGAGACAGCAAAGGGACTCAGTTTGACTGGAGTGGAGTGAGTGAGAGGGAGCATAGCCATAAGTCCTGTAGGGCAAGTGTCAGCAAACTGATGCAGCCTGCTTTTGTGAATAAAGTTTTATTAGAACGTATCCAGGCCCATTTGTTTATCTATTTGCTGTGACTGTTTTCACGCTGCAGCTGCAGAGTGGAGTAGTTGAAACAGACAATCTAGCCCACAAAGGCTAAGATATTTTCTTTTTGGCTTTTTATACATAATGTTTGCTGACCCCTGATGTAGAAAGGGCCAAATAAGCCATTGTAAGGATATTGGCTT
Organism: Cephalopachus bancanus; assembly: GCA_027257055.1. Lineage (NCBI taxonomy): Eukaryota > Metazoa > Chordata > Mammalia > Primates > Tarsiidae > Cephalopachus > Cephalopachus bancanus. Next base: position 34,868 of record JAPVLO010002103.1, read on the forward strand.
TGGCTCTGAGAGAAATGAGAAGCCATGGAGGCTTGAACAGAATAGTGACAATTTCTGAATTATGTTTTGAAAGGAATTATGGCTGCCATATTGACATTTTAGGGGATAAAAGTGAGAGCAGAAACACCAGTTAGGACCATAGTTCAAAAGGTACACCAACGTTATCCCAAGATATTATAGCAGATTCAGCAGATCTTTTCAGTGAGTGTCTCCCTGAGGATATTTTAAATTTGTGAAGCATTTATAGCAATACTTGACATCTGTAGTGTGAACTTCTACCCAGTAGGTAGTTCACAGTTTTAACATCAGGTCATACTATGTTCCTTTCAGTGATGCCATATCTCTGTGAAGCTGTATTTTTTTTTTTTTTTTGCAGTAGCTATGAAAAAAAAATGAAGTACTCTATAAAAATCAGTGTGGAACAGGAAATGAGGCTGGCAGTGTATAATGTGATTCCAATATTTGACACATACAGTGCCAAACAGGCACACATATCTCATCAGCAAATATTGTGTTTAAGAGTGCAGTCAATTTTTTAGCTAATATGTATTGTTTTTTTATGACTACTTAGTTGTTAGAGTACTCTACTAGTTTTTTGTGGTTGCTCTAACAAAACACCACAAACTTAATGGCTTAGCAAAAATTATTCTTACAGGTCTGGAGCTCAGATGTGTGGAATCAACACCACAGGGTCAAAATTAAGGTGTTGAAAAAGCTCTATTCCCTTCTGACACTCTTGGGAAGATTTTGTTCCTTGCCTCTTCCAGCTTCTGCTGGCTGCTAGCACTCTTTGGCTGGTGGTTGCATCATTTCAACCTTTGCCCGTGTGGCCCACTGCCTTTCATTTCTTCTTTCTATATTCAATTGCCATCTGCCTTCATTTGCTAAGAATACTTGTGATTGCATTTAGGGTTCACCCTAATAATCCAGGGTAATCTCCTCATCACAGTGTCCTTCATCACATCCAAAGATCCTTTTTCTAAATATGGTAACATTTTAAGTTCCAGAGATTAGGACTTACCTTTTTGGGCAGCCATTTTTCAGCCTGTTATAGGCACAAATACTTATTAAATTGTTGGCACCTAACTACTAAATAAATAAGACTGTTAAGTACTTAAGTACTTCTTTTGGTAGATAAGTGAGATAAGGACTTAAGTCTAGAAAGTTTGGGAACCTCTGCATTGTGTGAAGGATATGTCAATAATCCAGGAAGGAAATGATGAGGACTTGAACTAATGTGGAAATGATGGGATGTGGTTAGAAGTAGAAAGACTTTAGATTAAGTTAGGGCTGATGAAATTTGACAGTGTTCTGGGTATGCAGTTGGGAGGGAGAAACAAGAGTCTAATGACTTCAAAGTTTCTGGCCTGAGCAACTGGAATAATGGAATTACCCCTAACTTGCGATAAATAAAGCTACATGGATCAGTTTTGTGGTGGAGGGGAGGAGGTGAGATCGGAGTTTAAGTTTTGTTCATGTTTAAAATAGTACTTACAAAGAGAAGCAAAAGAGGGAAGAGAAAGGTACACCTTCCTGACCAGGGCCTGCCTCTGGATTCTTCATCTGCTCAGCAGGATTGTTCCACCTCTCACAGTGACCAAATGTTTCCCAAGCCATGAGCCCTCTAGGCTGTTTTAAGTTCTCGCTCAAGACATGGATTGAGTAAGTACAGGCATGAAGTGCCATGGTAGACAGAGGGGACTCAGGAAGCTTTGTCTGACACAGAGTCTTAACTAGTATGAGACAAATGGAGTTCTACTTCAGGAACCTACAGGGCTTCTCAATTTAAAAGAATTATGTCAAAAAATTGAGCCTGACTTCAGAAAGATGGATGCAGCATTGTCATCTTTGAAACTGCTGAAATCCTTTCATTGAAATAGATGTGTATCATTTACCACCAAACTAGAGGACAAAGTTCTCCCTCTGAACCCCAATACAGAGGATGGGGCTAAACAATAGACACCAGAGCTGCCTGGTATGACCATCTGCACAAGAGAGAGTGGCAGACAGGCAGCCTTCAAAGTGCCAGCAGGTGGTCACTGAAAAGCACAGTGGGTCAGTTTGAGAATAACTGAAACTGCCAGTGGTTTTGCCTAGTCCCAAAGTAAGTACAGGGTCTAGTAGTGAATTCTGAAAGACTGAAGCAGACTAGCCCCTCGACAATTTTGAATGTGAGCAGTCAGAGCTCCTTTTCAGGACACAGTTCCTCCCAGAAAAGAAACTGCCAGGAGGAACAACAAACACAAAGGATAAAAGTCAGGTAGGGTAGCAGAGCCAGGAAATCTAAGGAAGTAAGCCACCATGTTTTTGAATACTTTATTACAAAAAAAGACCTGGTGTAGAGGCTACCACTTGTAATCCCAGTACTTTGGGAGGTTGAGGCAAGAGGCTCTCTAGTTCAGGAGTTTGAGACCAGTCTGGACAAAATAGCGAGACCTCATCTCAAAAATAAAATTGCCTGAGTGGTGGTACAAGTCTGTAGTCCCAGCTACTAGGAGGCTGAGACAGGAGGATTGTCTGAGCCCAGGAGATTGAGGCTGTGGTGAGCTGTTATAGTGCTACTGCATTCCAGTCATGGAGACAGAATGAAACTCTATTTTCAAAAACAACAACAACAGAAAGCTTAAAAAGAACACGAGTGAATTAACATAAAGGGTAATGTCTTACATAACAAGTAAAAAAAATTTTTAAACTCAAAAGACGAGAAGAATTCTAGAGAACTGGTTAAAAAACAGGACAATTAATAAAAGATAATGCAAATAGATATAGGAATTTTAGCATGATATAAAAGGGGTATTTCAAATTAGTGAGACAGATTATCTAATAACTCACAAAGAGATTGGGGTAATAATATCTCTGAGTAAATTCTTAAAGTGGCAAAAGTAGATATCTCTAAGGGTGATGGGAAGTGGGTGGCTTGGAAATGTGGGGAAAAGGGTGAATTTCCCCTTTTGTCTCTAATGTTCTATCATGTGAATCTATTATCTCTGAGGTCCAAATACCTGTGTTCCAATCCCAGCTTCCCTGCTAGTTAGCTCTCAATCTTGATCCAATTACCTATACACTCTATATCCTCAACTGTGAAATGGGGTGAACTAAGCCAGGTGATGTCTGGAACAGAATAAAATCTTAATAAATATAACTTAGTAATGAAAACAACCCAAATGTCCAGCAACTGATAATGGAGAAGCAAATGTGGTATAGTAATGCAATAGAGTACTATGCAGTCATGGAAAGGAATGAACTACTGACACACAGTAAAACATAGGTACACTTTGAAGCTGTTATGCTAAGTGATAGATGCCAGATACCAAAGATCACATACTATGATTCCATTTACATAAAATGTCTGGAAAAGGCAAACCCAGAGAGACTGGTGGGAGCTTGGGACCAGAGGGAGGAGGGAATAGGGAATGACCAATTGGTAACTAGTCCAGGGATTTCTTTTGTGGATGGCAAAATGTTATGGATCAGGTCATTGTGATGGTTGCACTACCTTTAAATATACCGAATGCCACTGAATTGTGCCAATTTTTAAAATTTAATTAAATTTATTTTTTATCAACATTTTTTATTATGATATTTGGGGTACAGTTAAGGGTTAGGTATACAAATATGCTTCGTTCAGGCACCCTTGTTGATAAGAGGTGTCTCCCCATCCCCAGGCAGATATTTACTACCATTAATCCCATCTCCCTTCCCCTCTCCCCCATAGTTTCCTACCAGTGAATTGTGCCGATTTTAAGTGGATTTTATGTTATGTTAATTATATCTCAAAGAATAATTTTAAAATAGTAAATTACTGATTTTCCCATTAAGGTGATGGGCTACCCCTTCTTCCCCTTTGCCCTCTCTGTTCTTTTCCTGTCCTCCTCCCACTACCTTCAACTCCCTTTCCCTTCAACTATACTTCAAAGCTCCCCAAGGAGCACCTCTAGGCATTGGGACCTTGTGTCCTGCAGCTTTGGGGGCGACCTAATATGCAGGAATGTCCACCTTTCATCCTGTGAAAATGGACACACTGAGTCAACTTTTCTTGTGCACCTTGGCTGATGGTGTCAGTGCAAGAAGGCTGCACTCACTGGGTTTGTAGAAGGGGACATGGCAGGGACCCTTCAACTTAATATTTAGGCCCTTCCAAAAGTTTGATCTGTGTGCTGGTAACCTCCAGATTCTGTGCTCTGAAAGCCAGGTTGCCCACTACAGGCACTTGAAAATACTGAGGACTTCAGGGGCTCCTAAAGGGCTTGCGTTGAGGCCTCACCCCTCAGCATTCAGCGACACCAGCCCACTAGTAAAGTGGGACCTCACTAGTAAAGTGGCAAAGTGATAACTACCTTTGCGTGACTTTGCATGTTGTAAATGTTAACTCAAGTAGTACTTTTCACTGGCATGTTGATAGTTGTTGAGTAAATGGTGATTTATTTTCTGGCTGCTGCTCTGGGTGGGTCTTATACTATGGCAGTTTAATTGTTGAAGCACCAGGTTAACAGCTTCTCTGGTATTACTGTGGGCCCTTTCAACTCCCCTGGTAGATTGCCCTGTTTTGTATTCACCTTTCCCTACTATAATTATATGATTAAGGTAGTCCAAACCTATTGGAGATGTCTGAAATCTTATTTTCTAAAATATGTACCTGGTCATCCATAAGACTTAAGGCCATTCTCTGTGAGAGATATTTTACAATTTTTCTATTCACCCAGACTCAGCTTTTGCCATCTTCAACTTAGTTCAAATGTTATTTTTCAGCCCTAACCTCTGAATCTGCATGTAACTTCTGCCTTTTTCCTCATTCCTGATTATTTTCATGAATCCACAAAATCTCTCTCCTTTTGGTCTTTCCAGTTATGGACCAGCTTCCTCAATTCTCATCCCTTTTCTCTATTTTCCAGTCCAAATTTCAGTTTCTTCTTTCTCATGCAGCCTTTGATCCCTGCTTTATCAAAGAAAAATCACACAGTTAACAAGAATCTCAAAACTCAAAAGAAACCTTTATTGGTTATATATTGATCAGTTCTATTGTATTCTTTATTAAATATTACAATAATCAAAATGAATAGAGAAATTTGTATCTGTCACTGTATATGTGGAAAACTAGCTGGTACGCAAAGTGATACTGACAATCTTGGCAGATCTTATATTATGTAGCTGTACTGTAGAGCAATTTCCATATCCTTTTCCATCTCAATGAAAAACTGCACTTTCCCCCAAATAGATGTATTTAGCAGCATTCTCACACTGTTGTTGAGCCTGCCTCTTCATGGCCTTATGCTCTGGCCTCTGCTCCTCTGTGATGGGTGTTGACATTACTGGTCCAGGAGCATTAGGTTTTCTCCATGAAATTGGCTGGAGGCTAAAGTCTTGGAGTAGATACTGGTTTTGAGTCTTGGATTATGACTAGAGATTGTTCTCAGCAGTGGAAACAGGCTTCATATGAAGAGAAGTGCAAGATGATATTTTGTAGGGTGCAGACCTAACAGCTGGAAACCTAGGGATAGTAGACTGCACAGAATCTGTCAAGCTGGTTTGGGTTGCATTGGTCAAAATTGAGCTGATTTTTCAGGAACCATCAAATATGTGTTGGTAGGTGCTGGTTGGGATGGATTGACTGCAGTATATTGAGCTGAGTTAGTAGAATCAGGCTGGGCAGAGTAAGGCAAGCAGGTCTATGTGAGGCCAGATAATGTGACTGTCAAGGAACAGGTTGTGTTTGAGGTTTTTCTAGGGTTAGGAAGGGCAAAGGTACCAACTTGACCTTCCCAGGTGATGGCAGCTCATACTCAAATGGATATGGGCCCTTTTTTTCAGCACTGGCATTTGGTTTCTGGGCTTTGACTTGCATTTTCTCATGACCTTTACCCTCACATGGGGTATCCAGCCATCGGTTGAGAGCTGCAAATGGCTTGGGGTCATTGGTGTTGCTTGAGTTTCTCAGGGTGCAGGAGATAAAGACTCCAGTTATCTTAGTACTCTTCTTCCCCAGTCAATGGAAAACCTGCACAGACTCCAGTTTATCCAAGTCCAGGCAGCTTCAAGGGTTTTTTAAAGGTCTCTTGCCTACACACAGGTTGATTTTTTTTTTCTGCTTCATACTGGGAGTGGTTGTTTCTTCTGACTCTGTTCCCTGACTGTTACTCTGTTGAGATTTCTGAGAGTTTACTTCTCTGGTTCTTTTGGTCTTTTTCTTTTCATAGCCCCTAGTTTTGCAAATTCTGCTGGATGCAGGTTTCTGAGGTCTCCACTCAATACTTGACCACATCCATAGGAACCCTGTCACTGGCTGCAGCACTACAAATAACCACTTCTCCCTCTAATAAGCACTCTGTGTTCTTGCTTTGGATTTTGGCTTTGGGAGCACCATTGATAGGCTTGGAAGTTTTGTGTTTGTTCTTCTTGGCTTGGACCCTTCTTGGCTTGGACCCTTCATGACACACGACTTTTCCTGTACCTAATTCACCTAGATGACTCTGGTAGCTTTGGTTTTGATTCCTGTGAGACATTTGGATTGGTCAAGATCTTTTAAGGAATCAAAGAGCTAGGGAAGGTGAATATCCTCTACAAGTATGGTGATGTCTGTAAAACTTGTGCTAGATTCAATCCCACTTTCAAGTGTCCCTTTGTCCTCAAGACTTAGGCTGTTCTTTCCTAGATTGCCATTTTCAGAACCAGGCTGCTCCTCAGGGCCAAGAGGATCAATGCAGGCCAGAAACTGGTAAATATCAGGAATTTCTAAAGGGAATCGTGAAGGATCTTGGTTTTCTATTGGGATCTGGTAGGCATCCAGAGGCTTGGAAAGCTTGGTCTTAATCTCACCCAAATTCTTATTCTCTGATTTTTCATGTGTTCCTGGAAAGACCAAAAATTTTGTAACATGTATATAACATCACAGCACTAAAAATAATATGTCACTATTAATGAAAATCGGGATGTTCAAGCAGCAAAATATAGGAATTTACTAATAAATGAGGTTGCTATTTATGTATGCAATATTATAAAATTGAATACTATCTACTCTACTTTAGTTATTACACGAACCAAGAAACTGCTAACAACAGAAGGTGATTTGGAATGAATTTCTAACCACTATATATAGACAGAGGAAACACGTTAGTAAAAGTATATACCAAGTAGAAAAATACAGCAAATGTGAGTGTATAGGTAGCTATAATGTAGGCAGACACATATTTCCATAAAAACTGGTATAAAACAGAGAGCAAAACAGTAAGTGTAAAGGAGGTCTGCTGTTTAGCTCATTCATATTTCTCTATTACCCAGCAAGTGACAGATATTATTCCTAGTAAAAATAGATATTTAGACTGGGCTTGGTGGCTCAGCCTGTAATCCCAGCATTTTGGGAGGCCAAGGAGAGTGGATTGCCTGATCCCACGGGTTTGAAACCAGCCTGAGAAACTTTGTGAAACCTCGTCTCTACAATAAATAAAAAAGTAGCTGAGCATGGCAATATGTGCCTGTAGTTCTGGCTACTTGAAGGGCTGAGATGGAAGGATTGCTGGAGTTCAGCAGGTCAATGCTTAAGTGGCCATGAGTGTGCCATGGCACTCCAGCCTGGGCCACAGAGTGAGACTCCAATTAAAAAAAAAAACTGTCAAATGTCATCTGTTTTTAAGGAGGTAATAGATATCTCAAAACAACTGAATGTGGGTTTTTTGATAAGCTGCTTTTCCTAATGGTACTGTATTTTAACCTTAGTTTACTTCCTAGTCTATTTTTCTAAGTAGTGAAAACCAACTTTATTTTGTTGCTCTGATTAGGGTTCAACTGTGTGCTATTTCTGTTTTAATTTAAAATCTTTGGTTCTCTTCAACATTCCATTCCACAGTACTTCTTTTTTTCCCCTAGAAAATACTGCCATCTCTCTTTTTTCCTTTTTTTCCCCCCTCATATTGTATTTTCAGCCCATCTCAGTTTCTGTTGGCCGGTGTTTATTGCAAATTTTTACAACCCAGAATATCTTCCTCCTTATAACCCTTTACTCTCTATTGTCTTTCCATTTCTTCTTTTTTCCTAGTTGTAATATCCTGAAACATCCCCAGAATTAATCCTTCTAGAATGCAACTTTTTCTTGGCAACATAATGGCTACCAGTCTTTATTGATTCTCTTACAAAACTGCAAGCTGCCTGAAATGGAAGGAAAGGGAAATAGAGGGTGACTTTCTACCTACTATACTGTAACTAACAAATTACTGTTTTTATATAAAATTATTTTCCAATGACCTTTAGACAGATTGAAGAGCTGGGTGGTTTGGCTATATGTAGTGTCAGCATTGTTACTAAGGAATTTGGAAGTAACTCTGTAACATTTTTGTAAACATGGATCATATATCTGATCAAAATATCTAAATTGGTTCCCTTAACTACTTAGATTCATGTGTTGTAACTTACTATAGGATTTGTAAATTATTTTTAAATTTTTACAAAACGTATTGTTTTTAAATTGTTTAAGTTGTCCCCAAGCAAGGGTGATGGGATAAAGTAGAGGTGAAAGGAAGAGGAAGAGTACCAACTTTAAATTCTAGAAATGTGAAGTGACATTATTATGAGGACTAACAACATACATAAATAGTTTTTTGGAATTGTCGAACATCATAATTATCAGTATGAATTAATGAATGTATAAAATAATTTCTAAGATGTAAAATGTCTGCTCATATTTTTCATACACTAACTAAATTTATAGTGATCTGATTCAGAAACTGAGTAATGAAGAAAAAAGAAGAAAGTTTCTAACCATGTAAACATTTTTTTTTGAACATCACTAAATTTAAGATACTAAAGTTGAAATATTAGCAGAGGGAGACTATAACTGATGGAACATCTTAGTATGTATTGCTAGCTTTATACATTGCCTAGGTTTTTTTTTCCTGTCCTCTTAAAACAAATCCTTTAAAAAAAACTCTGATTTTTTTTTCTATATGTATTTTGCTATGTATTGCTAGCTTTCTACATTACCTATTTTTTTTTCTGTTTCTCTTATATCAGATACTTTATAAAAAATCTCTGATTTCATTTTCTATATGTATTTTCTTTAGGACTCAAGGTTCAAAGAAGGGGACTAGAGGGATTAACCAATCTATAATCTCCATGTAACAGATGAGGAAACAGAAATTGTCTCACAAGGTTATGTAAATGATTTACCCAGAGTCACACAGCTAGTAAATGTCAAAACCAAAACTGAAATTAGATCTTCAGATTTCTAATTCAATACTTGCCCTCATTATTTCAAACACTTTTGACTTTACTACTGAATTTAGTGGGAAAGAAATCTAATAAAAAACTTTAAAAAGTGTATTTTCTTACCTGACATGATCAGAGAAGAGGAGACATCAACTGTAAATATAAGGGCTGAGGGGATGATACTCAAAGTTGTGAGATCGGCTGAAGCCAAAGAGCGCCTGTGTCTGGAAAGTCACTGGTCACACGCAATGATCCAAATGTCTTTACAAACAACTCCATAGTAAGTTTCTACCAAGTGGTAGGAGGTTTGGTTGGGGAATGATGTCACAAAGAGGGCAGTTGAAAGCTATGGAAGTCAGATTCCCAACAAGTTGGAAGGAGTTGTTAGGAAGCTATAACAGCACTCAAGTGGCTCAGTTCTGGGGAGGCAAAATCCTGCAGGACAAACATGATCGTCTCACTTTCCTTCAGGCTCTTAGGAAGATCATCTCAATGCTTCTTATAGATGTACATTAATATAAATAATATTTGTTAATATTTTGTTACATTTCATATTATATAATATTATACATTTATAATTGTATGTTATGTGTCAAGTTAATATTCTTGAGGAAGAAGGAAAAGGATATCTAGGTTGAGCAATTACAGTTACTCTGAAACTATGTCAGTGCATGTGATGAGTGATTTTACTGCAGCTTTTAAGGACCAAAGGATTAGAGATCCTTTTGTAACTTGTTTGAAGAACAAGCTGAAGTTCACTGAGTGAGTGTACCTAGGAGGAAATTATGTGTGGTCCAAGCTTTTTCTTTTTTAGTTTCATCTCCTTGAATCCTACCTTCCTTGTGCTGGGGCCAGACTGGGCAAAGTTGGACTTGCATCTCTCTTCTGTTCTTCTCTCTTTGCCCTGAATTCAGGCATTGTTTCTGAGATAGGCCCCTTGTGTTCTTCAAATAATGGATATTTCTTGTCAACTTCCAGAGCAAGAGTCTTCTTTCTAATGTATTAAAAATATTTTTCCATGTTTCAAAAAAATGTACCTTCCTTCTTCTGGCTTTTGGTTGCTAATCTTTTACCTGTTGTTTGCTACCTCTAGCTTCTTGGGCTATACAGACACGTGTCCAATCCTGATCTTCAAAAATATGTGTGAGGCATCTAGGATACTTCTCTCTTCTCCCATAAGGGAATCCAGTGTGGCAATTACTGTACCCTACTCCCCTTTGCAAACAACCACTATAGTATCTTGGGCATCTAGAGTTCTCTGTCTGCCCTTCTTAGGTGTAAGGCCAGGCAATATGCAGACGACAATAGTTAGAGAAAGGAGGCATTAGCAGAGAATAGGGAGAGGCAAAATGAGAGTGCAGGAAATAAGAGATTCATGCAGATTTTTTGATTTCTGTGAGAAACAAGTTGACACACTTATTTTGTATTAACAGAACAGACACTACAATATTTTTAATAGAGCCAGATAGTCAAGAAACTGCTGTGAATTCTGTACCTGAAGAGAATAGTCTTAAATTATTCTTTCCCATTTTGTGTCATGTCCTGTTACCCCATTTATGTAATTCATTAGTATGTATGTAGAATGCAGATTACATTTAAATGCTGTGGTTTTTCTATGTGTTTTTCCCCTTGTCATATTTTTACAGGTTCATATTTACATGTTCATATTTTTACAGATTTAAGGCATATTGCATATTTTTCTCCTGATGATTGCTTATTTTGCAGCATCATGAACTAACGTGACCTGATGGGTTTTCTGAAGAAAAATAAAGCAGTCTTTGTGATAAAGACATGGTGAGCTATATTGTGCACCTAAGCATGGGGAACAGATGTCTTGACTGGGATTGTTTTTTGTTGTTGTTGTTTTTGTTTTTGTTCTCCTAGTTAGTGCTTTTGTCACTAGCTTCTTTTGTAACTGTGGAAAAATGTGCTAGGGGCTGAGTTGTTAATGACTTATGTGTGAACTAAGCAGATTTAGTGGAGGAAATATTATATTTAGTGTAGAACTTATATAGTTTGGGGAAGCTCTAATTATTTTTCTTGGTGGTAAGCTTTAAGGAATGTCTAGATCAAGTTGTCCAGGTACTTTTCAGTGCATAGGTAGTATGTGATACAGTGTCAAGAGAACACAAGAAGATAAATTCCAGATAGAAACATAAAAAGACAAATATTTCATTTATGGACCTTTCCCTCCATCTCTTCCAATAAAACTCCTAGTGTTTACTTATGAAACTTTTCAGTGATTGTGTGTGATTTTTTTTTAGAAGAAATTGGGAAAGTTGTGGCAATGTAGAGGTAGGCTTAAATTACATGACATTTTTCAAGGTTTTTTTTTTCTTTGAGGTTAGCTTTATACTTCAAACAGCCTACTTCCATGATACTAGTCTGTATTTGAGGCTAACCACATAAACTAAGTATCTATAAGCCAGACCAGTCTCTGTTTTCTCTGTGGTTCCATGAAAATCAAGGGAATCCATAGCTACTACAGGTTAGAGTGGGTGCTATAGAATGGGGAGGAGTAGGGTAAGATTATTTCTGAAAGCAATAAAATGTTTACCTAGTAAAATATTTCTAACATTCAATTATATTAAAAACAAGTTTTTATTATAGTTCAGCTTGTCCTGGTTTCCATCCTCTTATAGCTATTGCTTTTCCACAGCTCTAGCCACTTAGCTCTAGCCTATTTTGTGCATCATCTTAAACTCTAAAATACATCTTCAATGTCTAAAGACATAGAGTTCAAATTCTATATGAAGTTGAAGTTTCACCTGACCTCAAGCCTGAATTTTTATAAAAAGGGTGGTGTCTTATATGAGAGACTGACCCCCTACATTTTGGACCCATGAGGATATCTGAGATTTGTCTTGGTGTAACATATCCTGTTCTTCTACCCCTGAGGCCTTCCTTACTTTTTCTGTAGTCTCTTTTTGGTTTTATTAATGCCTAGAATTCCTATAATTTCCATTCCAGTATACTATATACTTGTGAAGGCAGTGTTTTAAAAAAATTTTATATTAAAGATGTGAGATACAAGTCAGGATTTGGTATATAAATGGTCTAGGTACAGGGGAAGTTTTGGGCCTCCCATTGGACCTCGTTTTTCCTGGATTAGGACCAAGTACCTTATTAATGTTATGTATTCCCAACCCACCAGCAGTATCCCACTACTTCCAATTTCTTTTTTGTAGTAGTATAATAGGTATTCAGGGACCACTTATGAGTGAGAACATGTGACTCTCAGTTATTGTTTCTGCAGTATATCACTGGATATGATAGACTCCAGATTCATCCAAGTTGCTATAAAGGCCATAATTTTGTCCTTCTTTATGCTTGCATAATATTCCGTCATGTATCTGTACCACATTTTTTATCCAGTCTGGTTTTGATAGACAGCACTGTTGGTTCCATGTTTTTGCTATTGCAAATAGTGCCACAATAAACACGTGTGCACAGGTATCTTTTTAAAGAGTGATTTGAGTTCCTCCAAGTATATTCCCAGACAGGGAATTGCTGGGTCATATGAAAGATCAATTTCTAGTTCTTTTAGAAATTGCTACACTGTTTCCCATAGAGGTTGAACTAGTTTGCACTCCCATCAACAATGTAGAAGCATCCCTGTTCCCCGCATCCTCACCAGTATGTTTCTTTTTGTTTTATTATTCATGATCACTCTCACTGAAGTTAGGCGGGATTTCAAAGTGGTTTTGATTTGCATTTCTCTGATGATTAGTGAGGCTGAGCATTTTGTCATGTGTCTGTTGGCTGCACATATATGTTCTTTTGAGACATTTCTATTCATGTCTTTTGTCCACTTTTTAATGGTGCTGTTTTTTTTTTTTTCATTTCAGCACATTTGAGTTCCTTGTAGATCCTGGATAGTAGGCCTTTGTCAGATATACAATTGGCCAATGTTTTTTCCCATTCTTTGGGTTGTCTTCCCACTCTCTTGATGGTTAATTTTGCTTTGCAGCAGCTTTTAAGCCTGATGAGGTCCTACTTGTCTATCTTATGGCATGGGCATCTGGGGATTTGATCAGAAATTGATTGCCTATCTCAATTTCCAGAAGGGCGTATCCTGCATTTTCTAAGATTTTAATAGTTTGAGGTTTTATGTTGAGGTCTTTGATTCATTTGCAGTTGATTTTTGTGTATGGTGATAGGTAGGGTTCCTATTTCATTCTTCTGCATGTGGTCAGTCAGTTTTCCCAGCACCTTTTACTGAAAAAGGTCTCTCCACAGCAGTTTTTTGTGGAGGCTTTGTTGAAGGTGAGTTGGTTGAGGAATAGAAATTTTGCTTTCAGAATCTCTATTCTGTTTCATTGGTCTATATGCCTGTTCTTGATCCAATACCAGGCTGTTTTGATTATTGTAGCCATATAATAGCATTTAAAGTCTGGAAGAGTGATACTTCCTGCTTTGTTTCTTTTGATGATTGATTGTTTGGGTATTTATGGACATTTATTTTCCATAAAAAATTCTGTATTTCCAGATATGAAAAGAATCATGGTGTGGTAATTCAGTGGGTATTATCTAGGTGTTGCATGGGTTGCTGTCAAGGTTATTTTTGTCTTGGGTTTTACCCTGGCACTTAGGGTGCTAGACTGGTGCTTTTGGCCAGCTTGGTTTTGGGTGAACAGCATCTCGGGGTCCACGTGAGCACATGGCATGATGCTCACAGTGGTTGGGGCCTGGGATGCAACTTATCTGGATTCTTCTCAGCCAAGAGGAAGGGCAGAGATGGCTTCCTCAAGAGTTAACCTGTCTTGTCACCAGGGTATGACCCTCCTAGCTCATCACTTCTGGTCTTGGGTTTCGCATCCTGTGGTCTCTGCCTCTGACTGTCACTGGCATGCACTTTGCCTGGCTGCCCCTTTCTTAGAGTCATTAACCTTCCCTGTATCACCCGCAGTAGCAGAAAAGACCAATGTCTATGACGTTCTGTGACTGCTCCTTCTCCTTTTAAAAGCAATGTTCTAGTCATTGCTCTCAGGTAAAATAGCAGGTGAGACTATTAGTGTTGGGGACACTTCTTACTTAACAAGGTGGACCCCTCACCTTCCAGTTCCTTAAGTTATGCTATGTTGCACAGAAAATGTGAGTAATTGTTTACGTGAAGGAACCCACTAATTCCTCCCTGGGAAAGATGGTTTGTACTGTTTCCAGAAATCACAGAGAACATACATACTTTGTTGCTTCCTAACCGGTTTCATTGAGAGATCTCCCTTTATATGTTTAAGTGATCAATTTTGAAAATTTCCTCATATGTGCAATGAACTTTTTTTATTCCTTGAGACTTTCCTCTTCCCTCATCTCATACCTCATTCAGTTTCTTTCATTTTATTTCCCAAGGGTCTTTTGAATCTTTCATCTGTGCGTCAGCACCTTAACACAGGTCTTTTTTGACCTATTGGAATTGGGACCTAACTAGTGTCTTATTCCTCTCTTTCTTTTCTTCCAGTCCATTCTTCACAACAAGAAACCTTTTCAAAGGTCAATATTCAAAATTGAAGTGAAATTGAAATTGGAATATTGTTTATAAGCATTGCTGAAAGCAATCTCTTTATCATGGTATTTACCATAAGGCTCTGTATGTCTGGGATCCTCTGCTTCTCCAGCCCCTTATCATGCCATTCTTGTCCTCACTCTCTATTTTTCCATATGCAGAATCACTCCTATTCTGATGCATCCACTTTTCATTCTGACTCTTGCATTATTTAGTGAAGTTCACAGTCCCTTTTCTAACAGGCTTTGTCTTAAAATATGAACCTGTAGTTTCTTAGAGTTTGAATTTGTTGTTATCAGCTATATGAGGACTAAAACTATGAAGTGAAAAAATTGAATTCAAATTATTTCAGTGGATGTGTATTAATGCCATCATAGTATTTGGTGCTGGGCTAGGTTTTTATCAGAAATACATAAGTTCAGACCATCTCTCTCTTTGCATGTATCTTATTGCACTGTTTTGTTGCCTTGTATCTGTTTTCAACATGAGAAAACAGGAAGGAGAAAAGTATAGGTTTTGCTAGGTGGGGTTGAATAAGTGGAATAGCACAATGCAAAGCAAAAAGCAGAGAGAGCATGTTGTGTGGGGCTGTGATTCCCATTTTCAAAGAGTCTCATTCCATGCAGAGAGACAAGGCTAACATACAATTTGGCTAACAAAAAAATATATGCCCTGTAGGTAGAAAGGCTATCTCTCTATTGGACAGTGAATGCCTGGGACCCATTTCATGGCTTTCAAAGTTCCTTTGCAAAAGGTGAGCACAAGTTAATTCAGTATGCTTTCAGAAATCTGAGTTCACCATGTAGAACACCGGTTCACAAGCCTATCATATTCCATTTTCTTTTTTTTTTAATAGTGAATACTTCATAGTGCACTCCTTACTGTCCTGAAATGAAATTCACAGGTACATGCGACTTGACTTCCATGCATGATTCTAAAGAAAAAACAAATCAAAGTAAAATCCTAACTACAATATAAAGACGAGAAAGTAATTTGCAATAAATTATTTCCATGTGTAAATACTAACAAATGACTACGGTAGAAGATATGGAGAAATAGATAATTTCATACTCAAGGTATTTTATTCAGTGTTGGGGTTATTTAAAATACCGTAGCCAGATGCTTGGCTCATCTCTGTAACCCCAGCACTATGGTAGACTGAGGCAAGAGGATTGTCTGAGCCCAGAGTTCCAGACAGCCTGTGCAACTTGGAGAGAACTTGTCTTACAATAAATAAAAAAGTAACTGGGCCTGGGGTGCTTGTCTATATAATTCCAGATACATGGAAGACAGATTGCCTGAGCCCAGGAGACTGAGGCTCTGGTGGCCATGAGCATGCCAATATACTCCAGCTTGGGTTACAGTGATTTTCTGAACCCAAAGTAAGTAAGTAAGTAATTAAATACCATAGAAGGGGATTATGAAGATGTCTAACTACTCTCAGTGAGGTTTCTGTACATGCAATAGTGTTAGGGAGATGGACACTAAAATGTGAAATAGTGTCAAATAATTTATATGACAAGAAACTTCTAGGAATTCAAAGGGAGAAATGACTCCAGACTGAGTTCATGAAAGAAGGCTTCCTAGAAGGTAGATGACTTCAATAGTTATCTAAGGTTACTTTTAAGATAGATGGATTTGATAATTGTTCCACAAGTGGCCAAGTCTTTGCAAGAAACTGACTGGAAAGATTGTATGCCTTGTTGTGGATCACCTGCTTACAGCTATACTGCATTTTTTGATGAAATAAGGAAAAAGGAATCACTTCATATTAAATAGTATAGTGTTGGAGCCAATTATTTTATTGTAATGATATTTAGCTTATAATGGAATTTTGGACATTGAGGAACTTTACTTATGACAGAAAATCAAAATTTCATAATATTTTTCTAATGTGTGGTAACGTGAAAAAGTGACTGACTTGTATTACAGCTTTATTTATTGACACATGTGCAATATAATTTGTTTGATGTTTTCCACATGGTGTTTTTCTCTTTGGGGAGATAATGCAGTCTTGTTTCTTCATGCCACATTAATAATCTGTAATTTGTTGTCTAGTCTGTTGTTCAAAGATGTGGTGGGACACACTCATGATTCCTGAAAGCCACTTCTTAGCTGATCTATCATATCTATGTATTCCATCTCATTTGCTTTTTTGTGCAATTTGAATGGAAAACTTCAAGGAAACATACCTTTTTGAGAAATGTGTACTGGCATAAGTTTGTCCCATATAATTACTAGCAATCTCTTTATGTCCCCTAAGAGGGGGCATCTGAGTGTTTTTCTTCCTTTGCAGTGTCCCATCAGAGGGGATATCCAAGTGCAAAAGGTTAATTTACTTATTAAAAACTTTTACAATGTTTTGTGGAAGACACAACATCATAAATCTGCCAAGTCTTCCTTAGTTAATTTAACTTCATCTCAGTAGGAATTTTCTCATTTAGGCTGATTATAAAATTCATAGAAAAAGAAAAAAATAGCCAAGAATTTTCTGACATAGAAAATGGAAGGAACCGGGCTTGGTGGCTCAGCCTGTAATCCCGCGCCTTTGGGAGGCTGAGGTGAGTGGATTGCCTGAGCCTGCGGGTTTGAGACCGCCTGGGCAGGCGAGACCTCATCTCTACAATAAATCAAAAAATCTGCCGGGCATGGTAGTGTGCACCTGTAGTTCCAGCTACTGGGAAGGCTGAGGCGGAAGGATCGCAGGGAGCCCAGCAGGTCGAGGCTGCGGTGGCCGGGAGCGGCCACTGCACTCCATTCTGGGTGACAGAGTGAGACTCCAACTCAACTCAAAAAAAAAAAAAAAAAAAAAAAATGGAAGGAAGAAGGTTGTCTAGCTCTACAGGATTCCAAGTCATATTATAAGTGTGTTGTGGGGGGATTTTTAGAGCAGTGAAGATATTATGAGGATTGATACATGGCATTACATATAGATTAAAACTCATAGAAGGATTTCACATACATGAATTAACTTAATCTTTACAGCAGTCTTGTGCTGATGAGTAACAGTAGTACTAAATTGTCTAAATGTTTTTTCTGGGTTTAGCTCAGAGGATATATGATTACAATTAATAAGTAATTTTTATAGGTGATGAAACTGGCTCAGAAAAGGAAGAATTAATACTTCAACTCAGTTCTTTTTCTTGTTTTTTGGAGGGTAAAATATACCCAACATAGTATGTACATAAAATATACAACACAAAGAATGAACCATGCATAATGTAAACTCTGGACTTTGGTTGATGTGTCAAAGTTGGTTCATCAATTGTAACAAATGGATCCCATTGGCATGGAATGTTGCTGATAAGGGAGGCTGTTTGGGGTGGAGGAGGAAAACCAAATGTGGGAACTATATGTCCATTTGGTTCAGTGTTTCTGTGACCTAAAACTGTTTTTTTTTTTTGAAGTATGTTATAGGCACTTGACTAGTCAGATGAGTCAATGGAACAGTGATGACCAAGTATGTAAAATAATGTTTAGCAAGAAAATCCACCCTTCATAGCTCTAGACATTTAAGAAATATTTATAAGTACTAAATATGACAGGCACTGCACTTGGAGCTGGAGATATAGTGGTGAGCATAATAAATGTGGTCCTCTCCTTCTGAGACTTTACAGTCTGATTAAGAGTGCAACATGAAACAAACACAAATAAATATATAGAAGTGAGCTTATTATTTTCCTTCTTATCACCTTCTACATTCTGGGACAGTAAAAACTTTCCTTTGAATTTCACTGTATGTTAGGGTTTAGGTTTTGAATAAGTGCATAATATAAATAGGAATTTAAGGACATATTTTCTGTTTCTGTTTTTCATTATCTCTGACAGAGTTTTGTAAAGAATTTTGCTCCAGAAGAATGATTTCCCCTCTTGGAACAAAATCTGAGAAGAAAATGAAGAACTTAGACTGATTATTGACTTAACACATACTCCATGCTATTATAAACCAGAGGTAAATGGAACCCTTATATTGAAAAATGAATTGAAGTACAGTATTTGGCAATAGACTCTGTGTGTATTTCAGAAATTTTCTAACCTTTCATATTTTTTAGCATTTGGGACTTAGCATGCTTAACTTTCTAGGGAGCAGAAATAACAAGAAAACCTTGGCCAAAGTGAAAATTTGACATTTTTCATTTCTTAACTGGAAAGTTGAAAATTGAACAAATTTATACATGGCATTAGGAAATTAAAGCTACAAAGTTTCTTGGCATAACTACCTATCCTTGCCCCAAAGTTTGAAGGCAAAGCATCAAAAGTATTATTAGCAAATTGGCTTCTGCAGCTCACCTGGGAAGTCAAGGGCAGGCTAGGAATTAATATACTCTTTCCATATGGAGCCTACATCTGGCTATGAACACGTTTTCTGAATATAGTAGCCTCCATCTGACCTTTTAGCAAACTCCACTGTCAGGTCTCTTTTAGTCCTGCATGCTCATTTCTACCTGCTTATGTCTGGGCAGCAGCAAAGATTCCTAGAAGATGAAATTTTTAACTTGACGGATAGCACTGGGTTATAGAAAACACAGTCTCAAGCCAGAGGATTATTTGAGCCCAGGGTTCAAGGCTATAGTTCATTATGATCTTGCTTGTGAACACCCACTGCAATTCAGCTTGGAAATGTAATGAGACCGCAGTTCTAAAAAAGAGAGGAAAGAAAAAAAGAAAGAAAGAAAGCCAGAGTTGCTCCAGAAGAGCTTTCTTGAGGAGCTAAACACAAAGAAGACTTCTGACAGATTTCACTTAAATACTTGTTCCTCCTGTGAGAAATATAATACTTATAGTGACAGTGGGAGTAGCACAGGAAGGGCATCCATTCAT
Source organism: Cephalopachus bancanus (assembly GCA_027257055.1). Classification (NCBI taxonomy): domain Eukaryota; kingdom Metazoa; phylum Chordata; class Mammalia; order Primates; family Tarsiidae; genus Cephalopachus; species Cephalopachus bancanus. Next base: position 54,387 of record JAPVLO010002103.1, read on the forward strand.
ATCTACTACAGTGCATTCTTCCCACAGCTAATGCTCTTTTAAAACAAAAAGCAGATTCTATCATCCTGGGCTTAAAACCTTCCAGTGAATTCCTCTCATACTTGGAATAAATGCAAACTACTTACCCCTGATTGATTACAGAGTTATTCAGACTCTCTGACTTCATCTCCCTGTCTCTTCCTTGCTTACTACTCTTCAGTCACATCATCCAAACATCTGCTGCTTGACTCAAGACCTATGCACAGCTGTTTCCTCTTCCTGGGGTTCTTTTACCCTGATCTTCATTTGACTGGCTCTGTCTTGTCATGTATTTCTCAGCTTAGATGTCACACCCTCAAAGGGAACTTTTCTGACCACCCATTCTTTTTTTTTTTTTTTAATTTGGAAAGCGGTATTTTTAGAATGGTTTATTTATTTTTTAATTTTTAATTTTTAGGGTATAGCGTGCAGTTCAGGATTAGGTATACAAGTGATTATAATATGGGTAAAGTTTGGGCCTCCTTTGGCCCCCACGTTGCCTGGTTTGAGATCAGGTACCCTTGTTGATGTTGTGTCCCACCACCTTCACCCCTGCAGTTTCTCTCTACTACTAATCCCTTTCTTATAGTATTTTGGTTATAGTTAAGGTTCCATTTATGAGTGAGTACATGTGGTATTCTGTTCTTTGTTTCTGTGATAGATCGCTGAGTATGATAGACTCTAAATTCATGCAAGTTGTTGCAAAGTTCATATGTTTGACCTTCTTTATGGCTACATAATATTCGATTGTGTATAAATATTACATTTTTAAAATTCAGTCCAGTTTCAACTGGCAGCACAATTGGTTCCATGTTTTTGTTATTGTAAATAGTGCTGCAATAAACATGCATGTGCAGGTATGTTTTTTGTACAATGATTTGCGTTCCTCCAAGTATATTCCTAGTAGGGGGATTGCTGGATCATATGGAAGGAAATTTTCTAGTTCTTTCAGAAATCACCACACTGTTTTCCAAAGAGGTTGCACTAGTTTGCATTCCCACCAGCAGTGTAGAAGTATTCCTTTTTCTCCGCATCCTTGACAGCATCTGTTGTTGTTTGTTTTATTAATGATGGCCATTCTTACTGGGATTAGGTGTATCTTAATGTGGTTTTGATTTGCATTTCTCTGATGATGAGTGAGGCTGATATGAGTGTTGGCTGCCTGTATATCTTCTTTTGAAAAGTGTGTATTCATGTCTTTTGCCCACTTTTTAATGGGGCTGTTTGTTTTCATCCTTTCAGCACTTTTGAGTTCCTTATAGATCCTGGATTTTAGGCCTTTGTCAGATACACAGTTGGCAAATATTTTTTTTCCCATTCTGTGAGCTGTCTCCCCACTCTCTTGATGGTTTCTTTTGCCTTGTAGAAGCTTTTCAGTTTGATGATGTCCTACTTGTCTATCTTATCTGGACGCTTGGGGTTATGTTCAGGAATTGGTTGCCTGTTCCAATCTTCATAAGGATGTCTCCTGCATTTTCTAAGGTTCCTATAGTTTGAGGTTTTATGTTTAGGTCTTTCATTCATTAGGGTTGATTTTTGTGTATGGTGATAGGAAGTGGTCCTGTTTCGATATTCCACACCTGGTCATCCAGTTTTCCCAGCATCATTTGCTGAATAGGTTCTCCTCTCTCCAGTAGTTGTTGTTGGAAGCTTTGTCAAAGACGAATTAGTTGAAAAATTGAAGTTTTGCTTCTGGAATCTCTAGCCTGTTCAATTGGTTCGAATGCCTATTCTTGTACCAATACCAGTCTGTTTTGATTATTGTGGTCTTTTTAGTAAAGTTTGAAGTTTAGAAGTGTGATATTTCCTGTTTTGTTTCTTTTGCTAAGGTTTGTTTTGTCTATTCATATTCATTTATGTTTCCATATGAATTTCTGTATTGTCATTTCCAGGTCTCCAAAGAATGATGTTATTAATTTAATGGATATTGTGTCGAATCTATAGATTGCCTCTGGTAGGATGGATATCTTAACAATGTTGATTCTTCCTATCCATGAATATGGAATATTTTTTCATTTATTTATGTCTTCTTGAACTTCTTTAAGCAGTTTTTGTAGGTTTTGTTATAAAGGTATTTCATGGCTGGTCATGGTGATTTATGCCTGTAATTGCAGCACTTTGGGGGGGTTGATGTGAGAGAATTGTCTGAGCCCATGAGTTTGAGACCAGTCTGGTCTTACCTCATCTCTATAATAAATCAAAAAATTAACTAGGTATGGTGGTGCACGCCTGTAGTTTCAACTACTTGGAAGACTGAGGTAGGAGGATTACTGAGCTCAGCAGGTCAAAGCTGCAGTTACTGTGAGCATGCTACTGCATTCTAGCCTGGGTGACAGAATGAGACCCCAAATCAATCAATCAATCGTTTCACTTCTCTGTTTAGGAAGATGCTGTGGTATTTCATTTTTTTTGTGTGGTTATTGTGAATGGGATTGTGCTTTTTATTTGGTTCCCTGCCTGCTTATTGTTGGTGTATAAGAATGCAGCTGTCTTTTGCACATTTATTTTGTACCCCCAGACTTTGCCAAAGTCCTTTATCAGTGCAAGCAGAATTTTGACAGATTTTCTTGGGTTTTGAGGATCATATTATCAACAAAGAGGGATAACTTCCTATTTTCCTTTTTGGATACCCTTGATATCCGTCTTCTTGTTTAATTGCTCTAGGTTGGACTTTTCCAGCACAATGTTGAACAAGAGAGGTGAGAGTGGGCAGCCTTGTCTTGTTTGATTTTCAGGGGAAATGTTTCCAGTTTCTGTTCATTTAGCAATAAGCAGGCTGTGGGTTTATTGTAGATAGCACTTACTGTTTTGAGTTATGTTTCTTCTGTTCCTGGGTATTTGAGGTTTTTTAATCAAAAAGTGATGCTAGATTTTATCAAAAGCATTTCCTGCATCTAATGATAGAATCATGTGGTTCTTGTTTTTACATATGTTGGTGTATTTAATTACATTTAAGGTCTTGTGGATGTTGAACCAACCCTGCATCCTGGGATGCAGCCTACTTGGTCATGGTGGATGATTTTTGAGATGTGTTGTTGGATCCAATTTGCTAGAATCTTGTGGAGAATTTTTGCATCTATGTTCATAAGGGATACTGGCCTGTAATTCTCTTTTTTTGTTGATTCTTTACTTGGATTGGGTATCAGTATGATATTAGCTTTATAAAATGATTTAGGGAGAATTCCCTGTTTCTCAATTGCCTGGAATACTTAAAATAGGATTGGTATCAGCTCCTCCTTGTATGTTCTGTAGAATTCTGCTGGAAAGCTGTCTGGCCCAGGGCTGTGTGTGTGTGTGTGTGTGTGTGTGTGTGTGTGTAGGTAGTTTATTTTTTTTTATGACAGAGTCAATTTCCTGGGTTGTTATTGGTCTATTTAGTGTCTCAATGTTTTCTTTTTCCAACCTTGGGAGGTTGTATGATGTCTGATCACCCATTCTAAGTAGTCATCTAGTCACTCTGTAGCACTCAATCCTGTTTTAATTCTCTTCATAGTGCTTACCAGGGTCTGATATAGTTTGGGTTGTTTATTGTCTTTCATTCCTTACTATAATATAATTTCCAAGAATACAAGATTTTTTTCTGACTTGCTCATAGTTCTTTCCCAGTGCTTAGAATGACTTGTGATCCCGGATGCAGTTAGTAAAGATTATAGGATTGAATGATTTGGTTGACGTAAATTTTGTGTCACTGTTCCCAAAATGAATGACATGAATGGGCTAGACATCAGAGATGAACAATGATTGTTTTGTTTTGGAGACCTAGTCTTCTCTAAAAGGCAGTTAGAGCAGGAAGCAGAGAACTCAGAGGCTAGAGGCTTTCTTTAAATGAGTAAATATGTACTGAATATTATGCTAATGGATCAATATCAGGTATGGGTCTACCACAATGAAAAAGAAGAACCCAATTACTTTTGTTTTCAGGCTTTCATGGATGATGGCTTAGAGCTCACAGAAAAATAATAATAATCTTAAGGATGAACAAGATTCTCAAGGGGAGCCTAGGTGAATGCCAAGCTTCAAGATGCCAAAACAGCCTATCTGGAACATTACTAGAGAAGGGGGTGCTCTGAAAGCTGAAATGGATTGTGTGCAAAATAGCAATTGTTTCTATTGTTACAAATTTCTGTGCATCCATTGGGGATATAAAATGACAAATAAAATTTGAAAGGCAAATTCTTAGGTAGAAAAAGATGTGGGGTGAGATGGTTCAAATACAGGGAAATTCATCAAAGTTCCTGGGATTGTTTAATCAGTGCATAAGGAATATACACAAATTATGTTCTTTTTCACTTGGTTTTCAAATTACCTGATGACGATGTCCCTTAAGAAGAAGTCTACTGTAAAAACAGTAACATAAAGATGAAACTGTGATTTGGAGCTCTACCTGTAGTCTAATTGAAGACTGGGATCTGATTTCACCAAAAAAAATGACAACTTTGAAATGAGTTTTTTATGCATGCTTGGAAACAAAGGTCTTTAAAGTGAATGTGTTGTTAAAATTTATGCTTAAATGTATTCATGAGGAATCCATCTGATGTTAAACATATTGCTGTTTTGTTACCTGTCAGATAGCTTTGTGTTATATAACTTATTTTCTAATAATTTAAAAACATTTTGGGGGATATGAGTAACATCCTCAGCATTGCCAATTTTAACAGAAGTTAAACGACATAAGAAACCTTAGGGATTTCTAAGTGGATCATTTATATATATATATATGTATATATATATAATATATATATATATATATATATATTTTTTTTTTTTTTTTTTTTTTTTTGAGTTGGAGTCTCACTCTGTTGGCCAGACTGGAGTGCAGTGGCCGCTCCCAGCCACTGCAGCCTCGACCTGCTGGGCTCTGGCAGTCCTTCGGCCTCAGCTTTCCAAGTAGTTGGAACTACAGGCACGTGCTACCACGCCTGGCTAGTTTTTGATTTATTGTAGAGATGAGGTTTTGCCAAGTTGCCCAGGTGGGTCTTGAACCCGCAGGCTCAGGCAGTCCACTCATCTCAGCCTCCCAAGGTGCAGGATTACAGGCTGAGCCACTGAGCCCAGCTTGTATCTTATCATTGTATATTTATTTTCTGTATTTTTGTTTTCAAAAACATTTGCTTATGACCAGACACTACAGTTTTTAATGAGGGAATAGGAATTGCATATCACTATATTTACACTCTTTGAAAAAGAGTCATTTAGTCAGTCACTTGACAAATATTGATTACCTACTACTCCATTTCAGGCATTGGACACATATCAGTGAACAAAGTAGAAAAAAAATTTCCAGAATCTTACCGTTTAGTGATGAATGAGGAATTGGTATATTCAATTTAGCATTTACCATGATAAACAGTTATCATGATAAATAAGTAAGTTACACAGCATATTAGAAGGTTCAGAGTAATTAGAGAGAAATAGGCCCTGGTAAAGGAAGTCAGATTGAGGAGCGCCAGAATGAAGCACAATGAAGTAATTGCAATTTCAAATAGTGTGGTCAGGGAGACCTCACTGATAAAATAAGATCTGAGAAAAGACTTGAAGGCAGTGAGAAAAGCATTCCAGGCAGAGAATAGCAATTGCAAAGACCCTGAGTGAGTAGTTTCCTGTATTCAAGGGAAAGCAAGGAGGCTCACTTTTACTGTTGTTTTGAATAGAATCAGTATGGCTGCTCTGTTAAGAAATTTTAGAGGGCAAAACTGGGATCAGGAAAACCTGTTAGGACAGCAGTTCAAAATGTGTGCCAATGTTATCCCATGCACCACAGCAGATTCAACTGGGTGGAGTAGGATATTTTAAATTTGTGAAGGATTCACATTAAAATTTGACATCTGTAGTATGTGAGCTTCTACCCAGTAGGTAATTCACGGTTTTTTTTTTGTTTATTTTTTTGAGTTGGAGTCTCACTCTGTCGCCCAGTCTGGAGTGCAGTGGCCGCTCCCGGCCACCACAGCCTCGACCTGCTGGGCTCTGGCGATCCTTCCACTTCAGCCTTCCGAGTAGCCAGAATTACAGGCGTGCGCTACCATGCCCAGCTGATTTTTTGATTTATTGTAGAGCTGAGGTCTCACTGCCCAGGTGGGTCTTGAACCCGCGGGCTCAGGCAATCCACTCACCTCAGCTTCCCAAAGGCACGGGATTACAGGCTGAGCCACCAAGCCCAGCTAATTCACAGTTTTACCATCAGGTCAAGCTATGTTCTTTTCAGTGATGCCATATCCCTGTGAAGCTGGGATTTTGACAGTAGCAGTTAAAAAAAAGTACCCTATGAAAATTAGTATGGCACACAGAGTGAGGCAAATTTGATTCCAAGGTTTGAAACCTAAACTGCCCAACAGGCACACATACCTCATTAGCATGTATTAAGACTGAAGTCAAATTTTTTAAAACTTATATGTACTATTTACTAATGGTTACTTTGTTGTTTTATTTTTAGTTCTCAGTGACTGCTCTAACAAGTCACCACAAACTTGGTGGCTTAAAAAAACAAAGATGTGTTCTCACAGTTCTGGAGCCCAGAAGTGTGAAATGACCATCACAGGGGCAAAAATAAGGTGTTGAGAGGGCTGTACTCCCTTTGGAGTCACCTGGGGAGATTTTGTTTTCTGCCTCATTCAGCTTTTATTGGCTGCCAGCATTCTTTGGCTGGTGGTTGCATCACTTCAATCATGGCCTCTGTGGTCACATTGCCTTTCTCTTCTTCTGTTTGTGTTAAATTTCCATTTGCCTTTATTTTATAAGGCCATGTGGTTTCCTTTAGGGCTCACCCTAATCATCTGGGATAATTTCCTCATCTCAAGGTCTTTAATCACATCCAGAGGACATTTTAAAAAATATGGTGACATTTGCAGGGTCCAGAGATCAGGACCTGATCTATTTGGGAGGCCATTAGTCTACTACAGTCATAAGTACTTATTAAGTGTTGGCACCTAACTACTTAATAAATGGGACTGCTGAGTATTTCTTTTGGCTATGAGTGATATAAGACGGGCTTGATGAGTCTAGAAAGTTTAGGAACCTCTGCATTGTTTGAAGGATATTTCAATAATCCAGGCAGGAAATGATGAGGGCTTTAACTAATGTGAAAATGGAGAAATGTGGTTAGAAGTAGAAAGGTTCTAGTTGCAATTGTATTTCATTATTGAGTTTTATTAAATGTTAAAATGTATCAAAATAAATAGAGACATTTGTAGCTCTCATATATGTGGAAAACCAACTGGTACCCAAAGTAATACCAACAATCTTAGCAGCTCTTATATTGTGTAGCCATAGTAATGATCAATTTTCATATCTCTTTCTCTCTCAAAGAAAAACTGCATGTTTCCCCAAAGAGATGAATTTAGCAATTTGAAGGTAGGGCAGATGGAATTTGCTGGTGTCTGGGTATGCAATTTTAGGGAGAAAGAAGAGTCAAATGACCTCAAAGTTTCTGACCTGAGCAACTGAACAAATGGCATTGCTATTAACTGAGATGAAGAAAACTGAGATGAAGAAAACACTGAGGACTTTGGTGTGGCCTTTCCCCTTAACATTTGGTGTGATCCTAGCCCATTACTGAGCCTCACCAGTAAAGTGGCACAGTGATGCTGGCTTTGCATGTTTTTGTGAATGTTAACTCAAGCAGTACTTCTCACTCATCTGGTTATAAGGGTTGAGTAAATCATGATTTATGTTTCAGGCCCTGTTCCAAATGAGCCTTATCCTGTGACAGTTTAACTCTTGAGGCCCCAGGTTATTAGCTGCCCTAGTATCATTACTGTGGGCCCTTGCCACTCTACTGGTAGGTTCCCCTATGCTTTGTCTTCACCTTTTCTGGCTATAATTATTACTGTATAAGGTAGCCTGAACCTATTGGAGATGTGTTCTAAATCATATTTTCTAAAATTACTTCACAGGCCGTGAGACCCAAGGCCGTCCTCCATGAGAGAATTTTTACAATTCCATTGGTCAACTCAGATTTTGCTTCTGCCATCTTCAACTCTGTCCAAATGTTATTTTTTCATCCCTAACCTCAGACTCTGTGTCTGATTCCTGTTATTTTCCCCATTCCTGGTTATTTAAAAAAATCCATAAAATCTCTCTGCTTTCGGCCATTTTATTCTAGGACTAGGAGTCTTCCTTTTTCATCAGTTCTCATCCCTTCTTACCAACTTTCCAATTTAACTTTTACTTCCTTCTTTTTGATGCAACCTTTGATTTTCAACTTTACCAAAGAAAAAATAGTCAACATAATCTTAAACGCCAAAGACCTTCTTATTAGTCATATACTAATCATTTCTATTGCATTACTATTTTTTTTAAGTTTTCAAAGTTTATTAGCATGAAAAAGAGAAGAAGAAAAAAGGAATATTTGTGGCAGAATGCCCTGCCATGGGCAAGTTTTTCAAAGAAGAAAAGCCATGATTGGATTTCTTTATTTAGTTTTATTAAATGTTAAAATGTATCAAAATAGAGACATTTGTAGCTCTCATATGTGGAAAACCAGATGGTACCCAAAGTAATACCAACAATCTTAGCAGCTCTTATATTGTGTAGCCCTAGTAATGATCAATTTTCATATCTCTTTCCCTCTTAAAGAAAAACTGCATGCTCCCCCAAAGAGATGAATTTAGCAGCATTCTTATGCTCTTGTTGAGCCTGCCTCTACATGGCCTCAAGCTCTGGCCTCTGCTCTTCTGTGATGAGTGTCAGGATTATTGGGTTTCCTTCCTGAACCTGGTTGGAGGTCACAGTCTTGAAATAGATTCTGGTTTTGAGGCTTGCATGGTGACTGGAGCTTGGTCTTAGCAGTGAAAATGGGCTTATTGTGAAGAGAAGTGCAGGATGATGTTTTGTAGAGTGCAGGCCTAAAAGCTGGGTTGGGTTGCCTTGGTCGAAAATCATTGAACTGTTCAAGCAGGACTGATCAAAGATGTGTTTGTAGAAGCTGGTTGGGATGGATTGACTGCAGTAGATTGAGCTGAGTTAATAGTACCAGGCCTGAAGAGTAAGGCACAGCAGTCTTACGTGCAGCCAGGGACTGGCTCTTGAGGAGCAGATAGAGCTTGAGGTTTGTCCAGGGTTGGAAAGGACAAAGGTATTGATCTTCCTGGATGGTGGCAACTCATACTCAGATGGAGAAGGAGACTTTTTTCAACACTACCATTTGGTTTCTGGTCTCTGACTTTCATTTTCTCAAGACCTTTACTCTCATGTGGATATCTAGCTATGGTTTGGGAATGGCTTGGGGTCTTTGGTGTTTCTTGAGTTTCCCAGGAGAGACTTCAGTTTTCTTCTCACTCTTCTTCCCCAGTGGATGCAATACCTGCACAGACTTCTGTTTATGCATGCCTGGTAGCTTTGAGGTTTTTAAAAGGTCTTTTGGCTAAACACAGATTGAATTTTCTTCTGGTTCATCTTGGTAGCAGTTGGCTCTTCTCCCTTGGCTATGTGTTTCCTGATTGCTTACTCTCTTCAGATTTCTTGGGGTTGCTTTCTCAGGTTCTTTTTGTCTTTTCCTGACCATAGTCCCTAGTTTTGCTTATTCTGCTGGATCCAGCTTTCTTATGTCTGCTGTCAGAATACTTGGCAATATCTGCAGGAACCCTGTCACTGGCTGCTGCACTAGAAATAACCACTTCTTGGCCCTAACAAGCACTCTGGGTTCCTTGGTTGAATTTTGGCCTTAGTTGCACCATTGATAGGTTTCGAAGTTTTGTGTTGGTTCTTCCTGACTTGATCAGAGGAACTCTTTATGACACTTGACTTTTCCCACATATGATTCACCATGATGACTCTGGTATTTTGGTTTTAATTCTGGTGGGACCTGTGGATTGGTCAACATCTTTTAAGGAAGTGAAGAGCTGGGCAAGGTGAATATCATCTATCAGTATAGTGATGTATACAAAACTGCTGCTAGACTCCATTCCCCTTTTAAAAGTGTCCGTTGGTCCTTAAGACTTAGGCTGTTCTTTTGTAGATTGGCATTTTGAAAACAAGGCTGCTCCTTGGGGTCAAGAGGATCTATATTGTTCAGAAGCTGTTGAATAGCAGGAATTTCTAAAGGGATTAGTAGAGTATCTTGTTTTTTTTTTTATTGGGATCCTGTAGTCATCTTGAGACTTTGACAGCTTAGTTTTAATCTCATCTAAATTCTTATTTTCTGATAGTTCTGACTTGGTACTGGAGGCGGGGTCCAGTGATTAGTAGAACTCTGGACTGGAGCTGCCACTGAAATGTCCCATACTCAGTATTTGGATTTTTTTCTACTACAGTACTTGGGAGATTCTGGTGTTTGTGGCAGACCAAATGTCTGGGTTGGAGGTTGCAATTTGAGGGAAGTCCCATCTCCAGGGATGTTTATTTTAGAACAAAGGAATCAAGAAAGAAGTTAGTTTCTAGTAAGTCAGATGTTCCCCCTACACACCAGCGTAGCAATCAGACAGCTTCCAATAGTGGACAAGTATTTGTGACTAACTTCTTAAGAATCATGGACAAGACCTTGTTTTAAGAGATTGGCAGTGATTGTTCTAGTTCTAACTTGTTATTGTAGGGTGTCATTGTTCTTTAGTTTTTTTGTATTTCACAGGGTTGTTATAAGTCAAATAAAAAGGGAAAGTAATTAAAAATATATAATGTTTTATAAAGCCTAGCCTTTTCTTGTACTGCCCTTTCAATTTTCTCCACTCTCCTGAGGAAGAAGACTTCACAGCATGGACTAGGATAGAGAGTAGAGCTCTTCCTCATGAAGTCTATAAGCAAGGTCAGATTCTAAGCTACTTGCTTTGGATAGGATCTCTGAACACATGATCTTAAATCCTGGCATAAAGTAAGGAGCATTAAAATGTCATTGCCACAAGAATTCTGAAGTGCCTTTCAAAGAGATTAAAGCAACAAATTAGGGAAAGAAGTTAATGACAGTGTGGTGGTAATGAGTAATTGATCAGCTAGGACATCAAAAAGCATGGTATCCCTTGGTGTGCTTTTGAGGTTCACTTACATGTAGCATAGATGGCCATTATAGTGTCCCACTTTTTCACTTATTAGGTATTCTTATATTCAGTGTGAAAATGGAGAGCACAGAGCAAGGATATTGGTTGAATCGGGAATTAAATTCTACCTATCTATGCACTCATTCTTGTCAGCTTCAGATTGACCCTCCTGAATGCCAAGTTTATTCCTCTCCTTCTTCCTCTTCATACTTACTTTGAAAGCTTGTTTCTGTAATGGGTTGAGCAGACTCAGAGTAGTACATTCCAGAGGTTGAACATTGTGGTAGGATATTGGTGGGTTGAAACTTCTTTAGCATCATCTCCATTTCTGATTGAGGAGCAGAGGTGCTATATCCTGGGTGTGACATAGAGCCATAGGGTAATAGGAAGGGGAAAAATTCTTCAGATAGTAGAGGCCTCATTGTGCTTGATTGTAGTAATAGATATGGTTTTCTTTCTGATAGGGAAATGAGAGACTATGTCCCTGATTGTTGGGAGCCGCAACTCCTAACAGAAGGCAAAGTAAGGGTTACCTGAAAATGGGAAAAATGCTGGCTGGGAGCAAGGCCCCAGCTAAAGCGGCTGTGCCAGAGGCAAAACCCCATGGATCCCATTGATGGGCCCCTTTGATCTTTAGGAGTGTGTGCATAAGACAGAAAGTACCCCTTTCTGGTGAAGCATTAACTGATAAGTGAGGATGAAGCTTGAGACATGAATAAGGAACACAGCAAAAGCACAGCCATTAGAAATGCTAGAGAATGTTTAGTTACCTTTGTCTTCATGAAAAGCAAAACCATTGTATATAAAGAAAATAAAAGAACTTTCCCATTCTTTATTTTTAATGTTTAACAGACCCTATACTAAAATAACACCTTAGACGGGTAAGATGGAGGAAGAAGTTTGTGAGACCTGAGATAAGTCAGTCCTGAGGGCAGCTGCTTTTAAACATAATTCAGAAAAATATAGACATAGTAGATAAAAGTTTGTAAGAGTAAAATGATCTAGTAGTATAAGTATAAAAATATAGGAGAGACTAGTTAAGTAGATAAAAATAGGAGATGATTAAAAATAATTAGATAAAATATAATTAAATAGAAAACAAATATAGAAAATAAGAATAGTCAAGCATAATTCATATAAGGGTTGTTAAGCACTATTAGATTATGATTCATATAAGTAAAATAAGAATAAAGATAGATACATAATAGGAAAGTTTATAGGAAATAATTAAGAAATAATAAAGTTAGTTATAAGAAACAATAAAATTAGTTATAGATGTAAACGCCAATATATTGCTGTTAAGTTACATGTAAGAATTGTTAGAAATATGATATAAAAGGGGTAAGGGTTGAAAGGTAACAGTTAATTATTTTTAGCAAAAATTGTTTCGTTCCTGTCTGTTGATTTTAACATATGGAAACAAAAAAAGAATAGGGAGGATCAAAAAAGTCATTTTAGAACGTTTGATTGTAAAAGAAAACATAATGTAAGCTTTTGTGGGCATATGTGTGAGGGTGTTGAGGGTTGAAAATGTCTTATATAAACATGTGAAAATTGAATAAACTTTGGAAGAGTCCCGAACTCGACCCAGAAAGTTGACTTACGTCTTCTTCCTTCGCCGCATCTGATTCTCTCACCTCAGGCCCTAACCCTTGTGTTGGAGCTGGACTCTGACACCTGATGTGGTTATTAATTAAAATGAGGATATGTGGCACACATCAAAGTATCATAAATATACTAATAAATGAAGTTCTGGTATTTAGATGTGCAATATTATGAAATTGCATGGTATCTTCTTTATTTTCGTGAATACATGAACCAAGAAACAACTCACAGTAGAAGGTGACTTTAAATGAATGTCTAGCTAGCACTTATAGACAGTGAAACTACATTAGTAAAAACTATGTAGCAAGCAGCAAAATACAGTAAACGTGGGTGTGTAGGTAGCCATTATATATGTAGACAAATATTTCTACAAAACTGGTACAAAACAGAGAGTAAAACAGCAAGTGTAAGGACATCTACTACTGAGCTCATTTATTTTTCCCTATTACTCAGCAAGGGCAAATAAAATTCTAATAAAAATTGTGAATTATGCTAGTATAACCACATAAGTGGAAAAGAACACTTACAATGTATTAGAAGGTTTTATTTATTTATCCTAAAATCCTAGATTATAATTATCTTTAACATTCAGGAAAATATTATTCCCAAAGTCTAAAAAAAAAGGGGTTCAGTGGTAGAATTCTCACCTCCCAAAGTCTAAAAAAATTATCACTGCTAGAATCCAATTAAAACAAATTTTAATGTGGGATAATGCAAAGAAATTCAGAACATTGTTTTGATATTAGAGTTGTGACTTTTTATTCTTAGGTAGGTTTTTTTATGCCAGGTCTAAAACCAGTTAATTGTTAATCGGTATGTACTCTTTTATGAAGAAAATTATTGAAAAGCTGAAACACAAACTTTACTTTAAAAAGGTACTTATCACACAAACGAATTTGTTCTTCTGATGCAAGTTAAGAGACAACCATTCAATAAAGATTTATTGGTAATAGGTGAAACATCCATATATTTTAAAAATTGGAGGAAACAGAACACTGCAAATTCAGATTCCTCCAGTCCCCTATGCAACCACTTTTATTAGTTTCCTTTTTAGAGAAACATCATTTCTAAAGCATATTTCTAAAATATTTATATTCAGAACTGCCCAGTGTTGTGCTCACTTTTGCAGGACCTATACTTAATTTGGGACACTATTGAGATTATCATGTCTTGTGCTGAAGAATGACATGCAAATTTGTGACACTTGCATATTTTTAAAAAAGCTTAAATGTCATCTTTATTCTAAGAGGCAATTTAAAAAGTCAAACAATTGAATGTTACTTTTCTAATAAAGTATGTTTCCTAATGATACTCTATCATGGCCTTAGTTTCCTTTCTAGTCTATTAATTCAAGCATCCGTGAAAGACAACTTCATTTTGTCCTGCTCTGATTAGGTTTCACATCTTTGTTTTTCTTGCTTCAATTTAAAATCATTAGTTGTCCTTAACATTCCATTCCAAATGACCACTTTTATTTTCTGAAAACACCTCCATCTCCTTCATTCTTATACTTTCTTTTCCCTCATTTTGTTTTTTCTCCCAAATCTGTTCCTGTTGGTCAGTGCTTAATGAAATAGTCCCAAACTTCCTTATACCAGAATATCAGCTGCCTTATAACCAAGTACTCTCTATTCTGTCTTTTTATTTTCTTTTTATCTAATTTATATAGAAAGCTCTAAAGCATTTGAATATTACATTTTGAGATTCAGTAAGTTTAAAATACTAAAGTGAAATATTAGTGGAAGGAGACTATAGCTGATGGAACATCTTGGTAAATATTGCTACTTTTGTATATCACCTAGGTTTTTTCTCTGTTTCTGTTGAAACAAACACTTTTAAAATTTTTATTATTTTCTATATGTATGTGCCCTTGAAAATTCAAGTTTAGATAAGAAAGGGACTCAGGAGAATAATCAATCTATTATCTTAATGCAACAAATGAAACAGATTTTTGTCTTACAAAGGAATGTAAATGATTTACCTACAGTCACACAGCTAGTACATGTCATAGCCAAAACTGATATCAGGTCTCCAGATTTTTAGTTCAATACTTACCATCATTATTCCAAGCTCTTTTGACTTTCCTACTGATTTAGGGGAAAAGAAATGAAAATTGTTAAACACTTCTTTTCTTATCTGGCATGGTCAGAGAAGAGGAAACATCAATTGTAGATTATAAGGGCTGAGGAGATGATACTAGAGGGTGTCTGTCTGAAGTCAAGGAATGTATGTGTACGGTATGAAAGTCACTGGTGACTCATCACTGCAATATTTCAAATGTATTTACAGATAACTCCATGGTAACTCCAAGATTCTACCAAGTGGTGGTAGGTTTGGTGGGATAATGGTGCCACAAACAAGGCAGTTGTAAGATAATTAGTTTGAGCTCAGTGGCTCAACCTGTAATCCCAGCTCTTTGGGTGGCTAAGGTGAGTGGATTGCCTGAGCTGACAGGTTTGAGACCAGCACAGGCAACTTGGCTAGACCTCATCTCTACAATAAATAAAAAATTAGCCAGGAGTGGTAGCACATGCCTGTAGTTCTGACTGCTTGGGAGACTATGATGGAAAGATCGCTGGAGCCCAGCAGTTTGACTCTGGGGTGGCAGTGAGTGTGCCACTGCACTCCAGCCTGGGTGACAGAGTGAGACTCCAACTCAAAGAAAGAAAGATATTAGATAGCCAATAGGGAGATTAGATTCCTAACAAGCTGACAGGATTTGTTGGAAGGAGTTGGTAGATAAGCTACACCACCACCATATTGCCTGAGCTCTAGGGAGTTAAAATCCTGCAGGTCAGTCATGACATATTTAGTGCAAGACCTATATTGTTTGCACTAATTATTTTCCTTGATAATAAGCTTTCAGGGATGCCTAGATCAATTTGTCTAGGTACTTCTCTGGTGCCAATGAATAGGTAGTGTCTGATACAAGATGCCAAGATTCACAAGATAAACTTAAGTCAAATGCATATTATAGTTTGACCTGTTCTGGTCCCCAGCCTCAGGAACTATTTTCTTTCCCCAGTTTCAGCCACTTAACTTTAGCTTATAGTCTCAGCATCATCTTAAACTCTGAAATAAATCTTCAATGTGAAGGAAGAAACTAATGAGCTTCAGTCCAATGTCCTGTAACTTAGCATGAAGTTTTACCATGACTAAACCTGAGTTTTTTTAGTAAGGGTGGTGTTGTCTTGTCTCAGAGACCCACTCCCTACACTTTGGATCCATCTGAATGACTGGGACTTGTAACATATTTAGACCTTCTCCCCCCGAGTCTCTTTCTTACTCTTTCTATAGTCTTTTTTGTTTGTTTTCTTGATGGCTGGAGTTCCTTAAACCTCTGCTTGGTACTTGTGGTCCTACCAGATACTGGTAGATGTGTGGTATCAACTGCTTATGTCTTTCATGCTCCAAATATTTCTTGCTTTTTAAATTTACATTCCAGTATATTACATACTTGTGAAAGCATTCTTGTACTTTGTGTTGGACTCATTCTCATCCAAAGGTCTACTCCTTGTCAGATCCTGTACTTTCTGGAAACCCTATTATACCTAGGTCTGCATTTTCTTGTAACAACTATAATTGAGTTGTTCTTACCCCATCTTTCTGTCTTAGAAAATTGGAAGTGCAAGACTTATATAGCTTTTGTAACATCTAATAAATTTAGGCTACATTTTGTATCTTGTCATGTCTATAGACACTTGTACCCTTTGTACTTTTTGGCTCTATACACCTATTGAATTTTTTCCCCCAAATTCTAAAAGAATATTTTATAATTTCAATTCAACTTTGTGCCTAATTTTACATTTTCAAATTATGTTATGCCAACTTGTCTTTTTTTATTAGAAATTTACTAATATTGACAGATGATAACTACATGAAAAATGTCAGAATTGTAAATGTGTGTGGATTTTAAACTGGTTGGAATATAACTCAAAAATATTAAAAAGATTAGTTGTCTTTTTAAACATTTGTTCATGTATTGTGTGAGAAGCACTCTCTGTCATGGTGAATCTGACCTACATGTGTGCCCACCATCAGCTCCTGTGCATAGGCAGTTTGGCATCTCTTTCACAGGAAGCAGGAAATAAACAGGTTAGGGCAAGAAGTGGGAATCCAGCCACCAATTAAAGGAGGTGCTTTGAACAAACCTGGAGGAGTGAAGCTCCACACCATCAGAGAGGACCTCCTTGATCATACTGAGAACAAGAAGGCTGGTGTGAAAGCTTGGTGCCCCATCCCCCAACTGTAAACTAGGTGCTATAAGAACAGAGATCACACTTGGAGAGGGATGGGGGAGAATGACCCCAGAAGATGCTGAATCAATTCACCTCTCATCTTCTTACACCAACTATCAGTCTCTCTCATAGCAGGGGATTGAGAATTTAACTCTACAAGTTTAGCAGCAGAGAGGAAACCTGCAGTTACAGAACTTGCCACAATGGGAGCTCCTCTTCCTCTCACTGAGATAAATGAGGACATTAAATAATTAAAAAAAAAAAGATTCCAGCTTCCAGAAATCTTTTTTTCCCCCTTTCCCCTTTTCTTCTTCCTTTCTGTTTACTTTATCTTGGACTTGTGGTACAGATACCCATTGCATGAATATACTGTGTGGTGGGGGGGTATGAGTCTCAGGTCACCCATTCCCTGAGTAGTGAACATTGTGACCTATGGGTAGTTTCTGAAACCTAGCTCCCTCTCCCCCCTTATTCAGCTTTCAGAATTGTACAGAGACAGCAGAGTTCCCCATCCCTAGTCCTGTTTCAAATTTTAACAAATTTGGAGGCTCTGCTCAGGGAAGGATAGTCATTAGAGCAAACAGCAGAAATGAATGCCTCTCCCTCTCTTACAGAGCAGCATAGTTAATGGGAAGGAAAAGAGACTTGGCACAAATGAGGAAAAATAAAAAAATAAGCCCAGGTCACCCCTAGAGTCAAAGAGCATCTGAAAAACAGCTATTGGAGCACAACAAAGGAACCATCTCACAATGAAAGGCCTCAGAAGACAGTTACAGACGTCAGAGACAGGATAGATAAAGGAACAGGAACCAAGAGAAACAGGAAATAAAACTCAATGAAATTGTAATGGAGTTGGCTAATCTCAAAAAAAATATATGTTCTAAAATGATGGAAGTAAACAACACCACCCATGAAGTAAATAACAAAAACTGAAGGGCATAGGAATCAGAATTAATGAAGCAGAGGGAAGACTCTCAAAGGTTGAAGATCAAAACAGGCAATTAACCCTATCTGTTAAAAACGTAGATGAAAAACCCCAAAATAGGAGCAAAGCCTCCAGAGATGTGCAATTATATCAAGAAGCCAAATCTACACCTGGTTAGTATCCCCCAAACAGAAAGAGAAACAGAGAACACCTTGAAACAAACATTCCATGCGGACATCTAATAAAACTTTCCTCATCTTGCAAGAGATATGATCATTCAAGCACAAGAGACGCATAGAATACTAGCAAGACATCTTATGAGAAGACTAACCCCTACACACAGTAATTCGCTTACACAAAGTGGGTATGAAATTTTAAAAAATCTTTAAGGCAGGAAGAGCAAAAGGTTACCTACCGGGGAAGACCAGTCAAAATTGCTCGACTTATCAGCAGAAACACTACAAGTCAAAAGGTATTGGAGTCCAATTTTTAATGTTCTCAAAGACAAGCAATTTCCACCAAGAATTTCCTACCCAGCCAAGCTAAACTTCATCAGTGAAGGAGAATTAAATTCCTTCCCAGACATCCAGTCCCTAACACAATATGATGTTTCCAGACCAGCCCCTACAGGAGATATGTAAGAAGGTGTTAGGCACAAAAGAAGAAAAAAGAATTACCATGCATTTCACAAGAATACAGACCAACACAGAATCAACAGAACATGCAATGCACCTGCAAAAATGAAAGCACACACATAGTTAATGCAAAAGTTAAAAGGAAAAAAACCGTTCTAAATAATAAACTGTCACATTTCAATAATCAGCCTGAATGTGAATGGACAAAATGCACCAATGAAAAAACATAGAAGGGCTAGATAAATTTTAAAAATGTAATCCAACAGTCTGCTCTCTAGGAAACTTATCTCCCTAAAAGGACACCGCAGACTCAGAGTTGGAGGCTGGAAAATGAACCTTCAGGTGAACAGAAAACAGAAGAAGGCAGGAGTAGCTATTTTAATATCAGATAAAACAGTCTTCAAGCTATAGAAATTAAAAAGGATTCACAGGAACACTAGAGAATGATAAAGGGTCAATTCATCAGCAAGGCATATACATCCTAAACATGTATACACCCAACAGAAAAGCACTAGGTTTTATAAATCTACTCAGTAACCTAAAAGAGGACAATGAATCTCACACAATCATAACTAGAGACTTAAATACCCCCACTAAACCTCTTAGATAGCTAATTGAGACAACAAACAAGGAAACCTGGAACCTCAAATCCACACTTCACTAAATGGGCTTAATAGACATCTATAGAACACTTCACTCAAGAACTACAGAATATACATACTACTTGTCAGCATATGGAACATACTCCAAGATCCACCACATTCTCAGATATAAATCAAGAATAAACAAATTCCAAAAGATTGAAATAATACCATGTATCTTCTTAGATCACAGTGGAATAAATCCAAATATTGCCAATACCAAGATTCCCCCAAAGCACACAAAGACGTAGACACTAAACAACATACTGCTGAGATGTCTGGGTCAACACAGAAATCATGACAGAAATTAAAAGATTCCTGGAAATAAATAAAAATAAAGACACATCAGAATCTCTAGGATGCTATGAAAGCAGTATTAAGAGAAACATGTATCACTACACACACACATCAAGAGAACTGAAAGATCACAAGCAGCCTAACATTATACTTAAGGGAGGTAGAAAGGGAAGACCATCAAAATTTTAACTTTAGCAGCAGAACCCAGTTAACCAAAATAAAGTTGCAACTGCAGGACATAGAAGACAAAAATACATAGAAAAAGCCAATAACACAGAAAGCTGGTTTTTTTTAAAGGATGAATAAGACTGATGGACCCTCGAGCCAGATTGACTAAGAAAAAGAAAAATTGAGAGGTTTTCCACCTTTCTCAATTGCCTGAAATAATTTCAGTAGGATTGGTCTTAGCTCCTCCAATACTAAAAACATAAAACCATTCTTCTGAGCCCGCGGGTTCGAGACCCACCTGGGCAGCGAGACCTCATCCCTACAATGAATCAAAAAATCAACTGGGTGTGTAGCACATGCCTGTAATTCTGACTACTTGGAAGGCTGAGGTGGAAGGATCGCCAGAGCCCAGCAGGTCGAGGCTGCGGTGGCCGGGAGTGGCCACTGCACTCCAGTCTGGGCGACAAAGTGAGACTCCAACTCAAAAAAAAAAAAAAAAACAAAACCATTCATGCTGCCTATTGAAATTGGTTTAGAAAATGTACATATACATGATGGACTATGACACAGTCATAAAGAAGAACAAAATTATGGGCTTCACAAAAATTTGGATGGATTTAGAGTCTTATCATACTCAGTGGTATATCATAGAAACAAAGAACTGTGTACCACATGTTTTCACTCATAAGCAGATCCTAAACACTTACCATAATATGAGAAGACAGAGATTAACAGTAGTGGGATACTGTCAGGGGGAAGTGAGGGCCACAAACATCAATAAGGGTACCTGATCTCAAACCAAGTGAGTTGGGGACCAAAGGGAGGTCCAAACTTTACCTGTATGGTGGCCACTTCTTTGCCTAATTCTGAATAGTACTCCTTTAACATTAAAAATTAAAAATAAAATAAAAAGAGAAAGCACAAATAAACACATACTAGATGAAGTCACAACTAAACCCACAAAATACAAAAGAGTATCAGAGATTGCTATGCACACCTCTATGGAAATAAACTCAAAACCTCAAGGAAATGGAGAACTTTCTGACATCAAACAACCTCCGAAGTTTGAAACAAGAAATCACTGAAGCCCTAAACAGACCAATGACAATCCAGGAAATTGACTTCATCATAAGAAATCTACTTACAAAAAAGGGCCTGGACCAGATGATTTTCCAGCTGAATGCTACAAAACCTACAAGGAGGAGCTGATACGAAACCTTTTGAAGGTATTCTGGCAATTCAGAAAGATGGAACTCTCTCCAAATCATTTTATGAGGCTAACATCACACTGATACCCAAACCTGGCCAAGACCCTACAAGGAAAGGGAGTTACAGCCAATCTCCTGATGAACATAGGTGAAAAAAACTTTACAATAAGATTCTAGCCAACAACACATCTCAAGAATCATCCACCATGACAAAGTAGGCTTTATTCCTGGGATGTAGAACTGGTCCAACATTCACAAGACCATAAATGTAATTTAATACGTTAAGAGAAGTAAAAACACAACTATATTATCATATCATTAGATGCAGATAAGTTTTTGAAAAAATCCAGCAACTCTTATGGATAAAACCTTTTGAACGCCTAGTAATTGAAGGAACATTCCTCAAAACAGCAACAGCCATCAATGATAAATCCACAGTCAACATATTGTTCAATGGACAGAAGTTAGAAACATTCCCCCTGAAAACAGAAAAAAGAAAGGTTGCCCACTCTCACCCCTACTGTTCATCATAGTGCTAGAATTCCTTGTAGAGCAATCAGGCAAGAGTAGGAAATCAGGGATAACAAAATAGGAAAATAGAAAGTTAAGCTATCCCTCTTTGCAGATGATATAATCCTATACCCTGAAACCCAAGGGAATCCATCAAAAAACCTTCTTGCACTGATAAACGACGAACCCTAAAAAACCAACTCTACCATGGCATTTACTGTAAGGCTCCACATGGTCTGGAATCCTTTCCTTCTTCAGACCCAAATTTTGCTACTCTTTCCCTCACTATGATTCATAGGCATAATTAATATGAAATTACTCCCAGTTAATTCTGATCCATTCTACTTTTCTCTGTGCCTCTTAGCATTATTATTTTTTTATATACATATTTTTTATTTTAAAACTGTGGGGTACAGTTAAGGGTTAGGTATACAAATGTGTATCATTCAGGCACCCTTGTTGATAAGGGGTATCTCCCCCCACAGATAGATATTGACTACCGTTAATCCCACCTCCCTTCCCCTCCCTACCCCCACATAGTTTCCTGCCACTGTCAATCCTTTTCTTATAGTATTATGATAGATGTTCAAGGTCCCCTATATGAGTGAGAACATGTGATACTCAGATCTTTGTTGCTGTGAAAGAGCACTCAGTATCACAGACTCTAGTTCCATCCAGGTTGCTGTGAAATTCATGATTTTGTTCTTTTTTATGGATGTATAATATTCCATTGTGTATATATACCACATTATAAAAATCAGGTCCTCTTTTGAGGGACAACATGGTTGATTCCAGGTTTTTCTATTGTGAACAATGCACAATAGACATATGTGTGCAGGAATCTTTTTTATAGAGTGATTTGAGTTCTTCAGGGTATATTCCCAGTAGGGGGATTGCAGGTCATGTGGGAGGTTTATATTTAGAGTTTTTAGGAATCACCACACTGCTTTCCACAGAGGTTACACTAGTTTACACTCCCACCAATGGTGTAGTAGCAGTCCCTTTTCACCACATCCTCTCCAGCATCTGTTATTTTTGTTATTGATAATGGCCTTTCTAACTGGAGATAGGTGGTATCTCAGTGTAGTTTTAATTTGCATCTCCTTGATGATTAGTGAGATTGAACATTTCTTCATGTGTCTGTTGGCTGCTCAGATGTCTTCTTTTGAGAAGCGTCTGTTCATATCTTTTGCCTACTTTATAATGGGGTTGTTTGTTTTTTCCTTTTCAGCACGTTTGAGTTCCTTGTAGATCCAAAATGTTAGGCCTTTGTCAGACATGGAGTTGGCAAATACTTTTTCCCAGTCTGTGGGCTGTCTCCCTGCTCTCTTGATAGTTTCTTTGGCATTGCAGAAGCTTGTCAGTTTCATGAGGTCCCACATGTCTATCTTATCTTGTATGGCCTGTGCATTCTGGGTTTTGTTCAGGAATTGGATGCCAGTTCCAATTTTGAAAAGGGTGTGTCCTGCATTTTCTAAGGTTCTTATGGTTTGAGTTTTACATTAAGGTCTTTGATCCTTTTGGAGTTAATTTTTATGTATGGGGATAGATAGGAATCTTATTTGAATCTTCTGCATGTGGCCACCCAGTTTTCCCAGCACCATTTACTGAATAGGTTCTCCTTTCCCCAGTGGTAGGTGGTGGGGGCTTTGTCAAAGATGAGTTGGTTGAGAAATTGAGGTTTCGCTTCTGGAATCTCAATTCTATTCCATTGGTCTATATGCCTGTTGTTGTACCAATACCAAGCTGTTTTGATTACTGTAGCTTTACAGTAAAGTTTGAAGTCTGGTAGTGTGATACCTCCTGCTTTGTTTTTTTTTTTTTTTTTTTTGCTGAGGATTGTTCTGGCTATTCTTGGTCATTTGTGTTTCCATATGAATTCCTGTGTTGTTTTTTCTAGCTCTGAGAAGAATGTTCCTGGCTATTTGATGGGTATGGCATTAAATCTGTAGATTGCCTTAGGTAAGATGGACATCTTCACAATGTTGATTCTTCCAATCCATGAGCATGGGATATTTTTCCACTTGTTTGTGTCATCTTTGATTTCTTTGAGCAGTGTTTTGTAGTTTTCACTGTAAAGGTCTTTCACGTCTCTGGTCCGGAAGATGCCAAGGTGTTTCATTTTGTGTGTGTGTCTATTGTGAATGGGATGTGCTTTTTATTTGGGTTTCTGTTTGTTTATTATTGGTATAAAGAAATGCGATTGTCTTTTGCACACTTATTTTATACCCTGAGACTTTGCCAAAGTCCTTTATCAGTGCAAGGAGGTTTTTGAAAGATTCTCTTGGGTTTTCAAGGTACACAATCATGTTTTCTGCAAAGAGAGATAACTTGACTTCCTCTTTTCCTATTTGCATACCCCTGGTCTCCTTCTCTTTTATGATTGCTCTGGCCAGGACTTCCAATACTATCTTGAACAGAAGAGGGGAGAGTGGGCATCCTTGTCTTGTTCCAATTTTTGTTTATTTAGGAGTGTGCTAGCTGTGGGTTTCTCATAGATGGCTTTTCCTATTTTGAGGTATGTTTCATGTATGCCTAGATGTTCAAGGGTTTTTATCAAGAAGCGGTGCTGGATTTTATCAAAAACTTTTTCTGCATCTAATGATATAATCGCGTGGTTTTTGTTCTGATGTCTGTTGATGTATTTAACTACATTTATTGCCTTGTGAATGTTGAACCAGCCATGCGTCCCAGGGACGAAGCCTACTGGGTCATGATGGATGACTTTTGAGATGTGTTGTTGAATCTGGTTTGCTAGGATCTTGTTGAGAATTTTGGCATCTATGTTCATCAAAGATATTGGCCTGTAGTTCTCTTTCTTTGTTGGGTCTTTGCCTGGCTTGGTTATCAATGTGATGTTAGCTTCAAAAAATGATTTGGGGAGACTTCCATATTTCTCAATCACCTGGAATACTTTCAGTAGGATTGGTATCAGCTCCTCCTCAAAGGTCTTATAGAATTCTGCTGGAAAGCCATCTGGTTCAGGTCTTTTTTTGTAGGTAGTTTACTTATTACATAGTCAATTTCCTTGGCTGTTATTGGTCTATTTAGGGTCTCGATTTCTTCTTGTCTCAACCTAGATGGTTGTGTGATGTCAGAAAGTCTTCCATTTCCTTAAGGTTTTCTTTTTTTTCTTTTTTTCTTTTTTTATTGTGAAGTTATGGGGTACAGTTAAGGGTTAGGTATACAATTGCGTTTCATTCAGGCACCCTGTTGATATAGGATGTTTCCCCGTACCCAGACAGATATTTGTTACTGTTAATCCCATCTCCCTCCCCCCACCATAGTTTCCCAGTACGGTCAGTCATTTTTGTATAGTATTGCATTGGATGTTTAAGGTCCATTATATGAGTGAGAACATGTGATACTCGGATCTTTGTTTCTGTGAGAGGTCAC